>NW_026844028.1:96630351-96787851 GCF_029531705.1 Pantherophis guttatus | reverse complement strand
CAGCTCCTTGTTTGATTCAAATCAGGCAGGTTGTTCTGTCTCCTGAGTTTAACCCCGGTTGTTTTCGCAAGGTTAACTAGCATTAAAGGATGTCAGACCTATAGAAGTTAATTCCTCTACACACACACAAACACACACAAACACACGCACACCACCCCTGCCTCTGACTTTTGTTAAAGCCAAATGAAACAATGTAATTAGCTGGTTACAATTAAAGTGACTCGACTGGATAAATTGTAATCACCCAGATTGAAAGGAGAGTTCCCTGCAGGTCTCGGACAACGCAGCTGAGCTGCCTCATTTACATAATTAAAATATACAAATGATAATGGATTTTGTACTCAATTTCCAGCGGCTGTAAATTTGAGAAACTATGAAATTAGAAGGAGGGACCTGGGAACTTGCCTCGAGGTTAGGGAGATGATAAGTTTTTGACCGTAGGATTTTATATATATATATCGTGGAAGCGACCCGTTGGAAAATAAATAAATATGGGGCAGCAGGGGGAAAAAAAAAGGGGGGGGGTTAGTAGCAATACTACTTAATGGTTCCATGGGCAGGAAGGAGGGAGGGAAAAAAATTAAGATAGACTAGTCATTACTTCTGCAAATTTATGCAGTCTATTCTCTCCCCCCATCTCCCCTCACTTTTTTTTTACAAGCTCCGTTCCTAACCTTAGGGGACGTTGTGTTGATGATAAGAAATTGAGAATGAATTAAACACATCAGAAAGGATGTCACCAATAGACAAACTAAAGGGAAGGAAATGAAATTAGCCATGCCATTTTAGCTTCCAGCAGGAGGGGAACGGGTAGCAAAGGAAGAAGAAGAAGAAGAAGGAAAAAAAAAAGGATACGGAGGGAGCTCCGGATAATCAGTCCAGAAGGCGGAGAAGGTTTCTAGTGGACCGACGAATTAACATGGGATGAATGCCAATTATTTGCGGAGGTTTTACGTTTAACATAGGCAATCATCCCCGTTCACAGATCAAGTCGACTTGGTGCATAAAGAGCATAAATTTTTTTTACTACCGGTTCTGTGGGCGTGACTTATTTTGTGGGTGTGGCTTGGAGGTCATGTGACTAGGTGGGCGTGGCTAGCTGGTCAGTGTCATTTATGGAAGGTCCTCGCACTTACGACCAGTCCTCGCACTTACGACCCAACTCATTTGTTTGCTTTTAACCCTGATCAGCTGTAGGGCGGCCCTTTGAAGCCCCACAGCAAGAGTTTAAACAGTTTTTTTCCCTCTAGTCATCAGCTGGGACTCAGGAGGCAGCAATAGATTGGGGGTGGGACCAAATAAAAGGTAAGAATAACGTGGGGGTGGGTGGGAGGGTGGGGACCGGTTCGGTGACGTCATATCATCACCGCTACCGGCTCGGCTGAACCAGACCGAACCGGGAGGAACCCACCACTGATAAAGAGGTTGTCTAGTGCAATCTTTAGGATAATGTCATCTAGTAGAAGATGGTGATGGAGAACATCTAGGCCAGGAGTGTCCAGAGGAGGGCTTCAAAAATTTTAGCAAGGGGTTCTCTGCTCGGTTGCTGGGCGGGTGTGACCATGGTGGGCGTGGCCTAGTCATCCTCCTGCACCACGGCGGGGGTGGGGGCAGGGGTGAAATGTAAAATTTGTTACTACCGGTTCTGTGGGCGTGGCATGGTGGTGGGGATAATGTGACTGGGTGGGCGTGGCCAACTCACTGCTCATTCCAGGAGTTTGATCCTGACTGGCTCAAGGTTGACTCAGCTTTCCATCCTTCCCAGGTCGGTAAAATGAGGACTCAGATTGTTGGGGGCAATAGGCTGACTCTGTAAACCGCTTAGAGAGGGCTGTGAAGCACTGTGAAGCGGTATTGAGTCTAAGTGCTATTGCTGTCTAGACACTTCTATCATCTATGTCTGTCTGTCTGTCTGTCTGTCTGTCTGTCTGTCTGTCTCTGTCTCTCTCTCTCTGTCTCTCTGCCTCTCTCTGTCTCCCTGTCTCTCTCTCTCTCTCTCTCTCTCTCTCTCTCTCTCTCTCTATATATATATATATATATATAATCTATTTATTATCCATCTATTTATTATCTATCTATCTATCTATCTATCTATCTATCTATCTATCTATCATCTATTTATTATCCATCTATCTATCTACCTACCTACCTATCATCCATCCATATCTATCTATCTATCTATCTATCTATCTATCTATCTATCTATCTATCTATCTATCTATCTTCTATCTGCCTACCTCTATCCTATCCCATCCCATCCCATCCCATCCCATCCCATCCCATCCCATCCCATCCCATCCATTCCTACTATCTATCTATATGCCTACCCCTATCCTATCCTATCCTATCCTATCCTACCTACCTACCTACCTCTCTCTCTCTCTGTGCCTACCTCTCTCCTCTCCTCTCCTCTCCACCTACCTACCTACCTACCTACCTACCTATTTATCTATCTATCTAACTATCTATCATCTATCTATTGTTAGAATGCAGCAGTGAAGGCAAACTATGCCCATAGCCACATTGATCCTGACTGGCTCAAGGTTGACTCAGCCTTCCATCCTTCCGAGGTCAGTAAAATAAGGAGCCAGATTATTGGGACGCAATAGGCTGACTCTGCAAACTGCATAGCGAGGGCTGTTAAGCACTGGGAAGCCGTATATAAGTCTAAGTACGATTGCTGCTATTGCTCTTAAATTTAAAGCGGTGTTCACACGTGTTACATTTACGATTAAAACTAAAGAAGTCATTTACAGGTAAGAGGTCACTATGAACAATTTTGTATGCAATACCTAAGTCTGACCACATGCATCCCAGTTCTAAGCTATCCAAATCAAGAATTTGTTATTTTTCTGTTTGGGCTTCTGAATTCCTTTTGATTCAGCTCCTGGAAAGCATTTGGTGTTGAATAAAAAGCCCCATTAGGTTTGTCAAACCACAACAGATTCGGCTCTGGGATAACTCGGTACAGCCAAGTCAGTACGGTCAGCATGCTGTGGCCGACTCTCTGCAGGACAACTCATCACGGCCAACTTATTTATTTATTTATTATTAAATTTATATCCCGCCCTTCTCCCCGAAGGGATTCAGGGTGGTGAAAGCCGAGAATTAAAATACCATACAATATAAAAGTTAAAATAATTAAAAATAAATTAAATTAAACGGCCGCCCCAATTTAAAACCCCTAGCAATACAATTAAAAAACTAACCCATAAAACCTATTCAGGCCAGGCCAGCTTGCTGAAATAAAAATGTCTTCAGGGCCTTACGGAAAGTGCGGAGATCCGGGATCAGCCGTATTCCGGGAGGTAGCTCGTTCCAGAGGGCGGGTGCTCCCACAGAGAAGGCCCTCCCCCTGGGGGCCGCCAGCTGACATTGCTTGACCGACGGCACCCTGAGGAGGCCCTCTCTGTGAGAGCATATTGGCCGGTGGGAGGTTATCGGTAGCAGAAGGCGGTCTCGTAAATACCCTGGCCCTAAGCCATGGAGCGCTTTAAAGGTGAGAACCAACACCTTGAAGCGCACCCGGAAGACCACCGGGAGCCAGTGCAGCTCGCGCAGGAGAGGTGTTATATGGGAGCACCATGTCGCTCCCATGATCACCCGCGCGGCTGCATTCTGGACCAGTTGGAGCCTCCGGGTGCTCCTCAAGGGGAGCCCCATGTAGAGAGCGTTAGCGTAGTCCAGGCGAGAAGTGACGAGAGCATGAGTGACTGTGTATAAGGAATCCCGACTCAGAAAGGGGCGCAACTGGTGTATCAGGTGAACCTGATAAAAAGCTCCCCTGGCCACGGCCGTCATATGCTCTTCTAAAGACAGCCATGTGTCCAGGAGGACGCCCAAGTTGCGAACCCCCTCTGTGGGGGTCAATGACTCGCCCCCAATAGCCAGCGATGGTGCAAGATGGCTATATCGGGATGCCGGCATCCACAGCCACTCGGTCTTGGAAGGGTTGAGTCGAAGCTTATCCTCCCCATCCTTGCCACAGGACAATTTGCCCCAAGACAAGAGTTACACTCATCTCGAAGAAATGGTGGTATAGAATCGGATGCAAAAGGAGGGACAAAATGAAACGTGAATGATGAAAAATTAAAATAATTTTTAATTATTTTAAATTACTTCAATTGAATTGTTGAATTGTCCTGCAGCGAGTCATCCGGCGGTGAGTTGGCCATAAAGAGTTGTGTTGTGGTGAGTTGGCTGCACCAAGTTGTCCCATTCTGGATCGATTTATCTGTAGATGAAAACAACCTTCTTACTTAACAGCATTTATTGTGGGGGAGGCTTTCCTAAATCTTAACGTCCAGTGGAATTGGATGGAGGGGAATCAAATGTCCCTAAAACGGCGAGCCTAAGTCTTGTTTGTTGATTTGTTTAAATGCATAAAGGCTTAACGCAAATATATCCTTTTCTTTATCTACGTGCCAGGCCTTTATGTACGACTGTAACTGCACAATTCTCTGCACATTTATGTAGAGCTCCGACTGTACTCAATGAGGCTTATTCCCAAGTTAAATATGATTGGGATTTCAGCTGCAGGCAAGGATCCTAACACCAGCTGTTTGGCAGTGGGATTTAGGAAGAACTCATTAAGAACAATCTGAACTGTAAAAGGCCATCGACACAGTTGAGTCATTGCTCCCCACCCATGAAGTATGAACACGGGAAGTGTTAGTTCCATTTTATTTATTTATTTATTTATTTATTTTATTTATTATTAAATTTTTATACCATCCTTCTCCCAAAGGACTCAGGGCGGTGTACAGCCAAAATAAAAACCAACAATATAAAAGTTAAAAACAATTTAAAATTATTAAATAATTTGGCCAATCATCTAAATAAAATAACCCATTCCTATAAAATTTTAGGTCAGCCCTGCTTGATGGAATAATAGCGTTTTAAGGGCACGGCGAAAGGTACGGAGGTCGGAAATCCGACGAATCTCCGGGGGCAGCTCGTTCCAGAGGGCAGGTGCCCCCACAGAGAAGGCTCTCCCCCTGGGGGTCGCCAGTCGACACTGTCTAATGACGGCACCCTGAGGTTATATTTCGGGGGTCAAAAGAAAATAAGACTCTGTCTTATTTTCGGGGAAACACAGTAGAACAGCGAGGGGGGGGGTAACAGCTGTGCCGCAGACTTACATTCGCTAGAAAGCAGGATTTCCTGCTTTCTAGTGAATATAAATCGTGTGGCACAGCTGATTGTTGGAAATACCGGTTTATCCGAACTGGTAGCATTTTTTACTACTGGTTCGGGTGAACTGGTAGCTTTTATTATTACAGATTCGCCCGAACCAGTCCGAACCGGTAGCATTTCACCCCTGCACTACACCACAGGGAAAGGAGAAAGAAGAAACAGATTGTGCCAATGCAGGTTTTAAAACGTTAAATCATAATTCATCTGATTACTCTATCAGGTAGATTCTTCATTTTTTTTTCTGTTTCTTCATGGAAACAGGAAACGATCTTCTCATATCAGCATTCTCCAAAAAGTATGTTATTTTCACAATACTTTCGCAATATTGACTTTAAAAGTGATGTTTTCCACAAACAGATGTTTATATTAAAAGAAGCCGCGGCAACAAACCCTGCTCTTTAAAATTAAAAATGCAGAAATTTGTGAGGGTATTATTTATGTTTGCAACGTTTCTTAAATGGAAAAATTTGGAACAGGTTTTAACCACTCGTTGGCTAAACACAGATGTTGCTTCATGTTAATTTTGGTGCCCATCAATATTTAAGTGCACGGAAGCATTTTTAGTGGCTAATTTTTGTTTTTTAATAAAACATGATAATAAAATGTTTGTGAAAGCAGCACGTTTAATGGACATTAAATGTGCTTAATTAAGTGGCAATTGGAAAATTGCAGAGGAAACATTTTATGAATTCTAAAAGCATTACAAACCCAACTCCATGTAATTTTTATATGCAACTTTGCTAATATCCTGTTAATATTTTTTTAAAAAAACTATCCAGAAGTAGTTCCATGCAAAGTTTCCATCTATAGTCTTAAAAATCTTAGAAATCAAGAAATGTTGGCAATGGAGAGTTTTAAATTCCTTCTCTCCCTTCCTCTACTCTTTCTTGGCTACCCCTAAAATGACTGGCTCAGTTTATAGTCTGATAGAATCTTTTCCAACGAGCATATCATTTTTAAATTTGTTTTAAATTTTAATAGTCAGAAAAGATGCTACCAATCAGATTTGATGACATTTTTTGCAAATGTCATTAAGTGACCAACAACACTTTGGTTGTTAAGCAAGCCCATTGTCCTCAATGGGCGTTTTTTGTCGGAAACCAGAAGTAAATGTCAGTTTTGGACAAAAAATGTCATAAATCATAGTCATGTGACTTCAAGACTCTGGAAACAGACATAAATGTGGGGCCTGTTCTAAAGCGCCCAAAATGTGATCATGTGATCATGGAGGGGGGGGAAGCTGCCATCAGAACATCGAATATGTATTGTAAGTATTTTTTTGGGGGGGTCCAGTGGTGGGATTCAGCCAGTTCGCACCTATTCGGGAGAACTGGTTGTTAACTTTCTAAGCAGGTCAGAGAAACAGTTGTTGGAAGAAATCTTATTTTGTTTTTTTCTACTTTAGGGGGCTAATCCTGTAAGGAAGGCAGGAAGGAAACATTCTGGAGTTGTTTCTAGCCTAATCTTTATTGCCCTCCTTACAGAAACTGCCTCTATGGTTAACCCTTATTACATTGTAACACTAAGGCAAAGCGCCCATCAACGTGAGTGATGTTGAGTTGGCCACGCCCACACAGTCACATGACCACATAGCCACACCTACCCAGCTGGTCATTAGGGCAGAGAACTGGTTGTTAAATTATTTGAATCCCACCACTGGGGGTGTGTGTGTGTGTGTGTCCATTGTCATTTTAAACCACGGGTGTCAAACTCGATCGCGTTACGTGATGTGATGTGATGTGATGTATGACAATGTTTTTGGCCTTTGGGGAGCTGAGGTGGATGAAGCCTGTGCATGATGCATCTGGCCCATGGGCTGCCAGTTTGATACCCCTATTTTAAACAGTTGCTAAGCGACCAATCATATGTCGAGGACTATCTGTGCAGAAAGGAAAAAATAAAGGAAACAAATACCTTACTTGTTAGAATATGAATCATTCTTTGGTTCAAAACATGCCATGGCACCTTAATACAATATATATGCTCTAACCTTTTCCTTTTCCTTTTCCTTTTCCTTTCCCCCTTCTCCCTTCCCCTCTCCCCTCCTCTCCTCTCCTCTCATGAGGAATGGTTGCAGGAGTTGGGCATGGCTAGTTTAGTGAAGTGTTCCAATATTCGAAGGGCTGCCACAGAGAGGAAAGGGGTCAACCTATTTTCCAAAGCACCTGAAGGCCAGACAAGGAATAATGGATGGAAACTGACCAAGGAGAGATTCAACCTGGAAATAAGGAGACATTTTCTAACAGTGAGAATAATCAACCCATGGAACAGAAGTTGCCTTCGGAAGTTGTGGGAGCTTCATCACTGGAAGCTTTCAAGAAGAGACTGGACTGACATCTGTCAGAAATGGTGTAGGGCAGTGGTGAAATCCAAATTTTTTTACTACCGGTTCTGTGGGCGTGGCTTGGTGGGCATGGTGTGGTTTGGTGGGCGTGGCAGGGGAAGGATACTGCAAAATTTCCATTCCCACCCCACTCTGCGACCAGCCAGAGGTGGTATTTGCTAGTTCTCCGAACTACTCAAAATTTCCGCTACCAGTTCTCCAGAATCTGTCAGAACCCCTGGTGTAGGGTATCTTGCTTGGGTGGGGGGTTGGACTAGATGACCTACAAGGTCCCTTCCAACTCTGTTAATCTGTAAACCTTTCATTTCCCTTTTCCTTCCCCTTTCCCCTTTCCCCTTTCCCCCTTCCCCTTCCCCTTTCCCCCTTCCTCCTCTCCTCTCCTCTCCTCTCCTCTCCTCTCCTCTCCTTTCCTTTCCTTTCCTTTCCTTTCCTTGTGGTCAGCATCTTTGGCTTTTGTTAATATCTTTTACAGTGGTTTGTTAAGGCATTATCTGTTAAAGGATGCATTTTTAATGTATTTCATAAGCACGCTCTATAAATAATTTATTAAAGAAAGTACCTGAAGCTAGCGCTCACTTAATAAATATTAATAAAGCAATTACAAATAGGGAGCCTTCATTTCAACATGTTGCAGAACTCCCAGACTGGTAAAGGCAGAAGAAAAAGCAAAATTCACTGTGTAAGATGATTAAGAAAGTCCCAGAGTTTAGGGACAGATGTTAGCAAAATTGCTGATTACTTTTATTTCTGACAGATCGTTTTGAGTTAACTTTTACAGACTTTATAGTAGCCGTATATCAACATTTCTTAAAAGTGTGGTTCTAAGACCCTGGGGGCTCCCCCAAGACCCTCTCAGCCACCCACAAAATCAAAACGATTCTCCAGCCTATTTTGAAAAAAAACAGTACAATATTAAGACCCCATCAAGCAATCACAAAAAGCACCAGTGAACGTGTCAATTTAAAAATTGGTAAAGGTTGATCAATGTAATTCATTATTTCTCAATCTCAGGAACATTAAGATCCATGAACTTCAACTTCCCAGAAGTGACCCCATACTGGCTGGGGAATTCTGGGAGTTGAAGTCCACCCATCTTAAAGTTGCCGAGGTTGAAATTTATTTATTTATTTAGTAAGTGGCATATCATACACAGACCATGTCACGAGTGTTTTCAGGATTGCTGTGGCTACTTGATCAGTCACAAACAGTATGGATCCAATCAAGCCATCTCCTGTTTGCAATTACCTGCAAGCCTTCCCCACCCTAGTTAATTGCAGGTTAACTCCCCATATAAGCACGGACTTTTTTGCTTGCTATTTAGGCCTAGATGCAGAGCCAGTGCTGAAGCACCTGGATGCAGAGCCCAGAGCAGAGCTGCAGAAGGGAGGAGAACTCAGCTAAGGAGTCCTGATGGCTGCAGCAGAGATAGCAGCAGAAAAGGAGCCGAAAAGCTGTGTAAAGATACTCCCACGGAGCTAGTTGCAACTGTGAGTTGAGATAGCTGGGAGCCTTTTGAAGCCTCCAATTTCGGCTTGCCTTTTGCTGAGTTGAAGCATGCAAGCCAACATCTGAACTGTTGCTGCTGTTGTAGCTACAATTGGAGGAAGTGCTGGACAGTTTCCCTCCCAGGAGCTTCAAGCCACGTTTGCTGATTGAATTGTTTTTCACAGGTGACTTTTAGCTGTGAAGCCTACGCTGCTGCCCTTCTACCACCTCGATGATGTATCGACACCGAAGCTGCTTAATGTTATGTTAGTTTTTTCTTGTGGACTGTTTCGGTATTGCGGAGAGGAATTTAGGGAGATGGCCTGGCTTCATTTAACCAAGATAAGACTTTGTTATTAATGTGCCTTTTTAAAGATATAGTGTTTTTTAAACATTTTGAAGTAAAGTATATTTTTATACAAGACTCCTCTGCTAGTTTTGTTTCAGTCCTAGTGTGTTTGCTCGTGAGCTGGTTCACGGTTCGGGGACAACCCTCAACCCCATCCTGACAGACCAGCAATATATATTAACATTTCACCTAGATCAGTAAAACACAATAAAATATAATTGTTAAAGCGATCTAAATTTAAATACCAATGTCTAAGGCAAGCTTGAGAAATATTGCTCTATACAAAAAACTGGACGCTGAACCCTGATTTCATCCAACCTACCAATGATTTAGGACAGGAGTATCAAACTCAAGGCCTGCGGGCCAAATCCGGCCCACGGGGTGCTTAGATCAGGCCCGCGGGGCCACCCTGGAAACCAGTGGTGGGATTCAAATAATTTAACAACTGGTTCTCTGCCCTAATGACTGGCTGGGTGGGTGTGGCCATAGTGGGCGTGGCCAGAGGGTATGACAGGCAGCACTCAGCCTCCTGCACCCCCCTGGGAGCAAAAACAGGCCACAGGAGGGGATGCACTCTCCCCCCCCCTGTGTCCCATTTTGGGCCTAGGAGGCCTCCCTGAATCCTCCTGGGAGTGAAAACGGGCCGCGGGGGGGGGAATATCCCCCCCATGCCCTGTTTTGGGTCTAGTAGGCCTCCCTACTAGGGAGCCAAAATGGAGCACGTTGGGACTCCTGGAAGGGGCAGGGAGGGGAGGGGTGGGGCCAGCCAGCAATTTAACTACCGGTTCACCCAAACGTGCTCGAACCGGCTGAATCCCACCACTGCCAGAAACAGCAAAAGACCGGCCTGCAGTGCCTCTGCCAGCAAAAACGGAGCTCGGATGGGTTGTGGACGGTCTCCCTGAGCTCCATTTTTGCTGGCAGAGGGCTGGAGGCCATCACTGCCAAAAACGGAGCCTCAACGAGTGATGTCGAGCTGGCCACACCCATTTCGGCCATGCCCCCAGCCACACACACACACACTAGAACCCCAGGTCAAACACAACCCTGACGTGGCCTTCAATGAAATCAAGTTTGACACCTCTGATTTAGGAACTTAATAACTGAGGTCCTCCTCACCAGCCTAAACCCATTCTCTTCAAGCTAGATTTTGGAATCGAGAACTACAAAAACAAAACAGTAGGAGATCCAGTCCCCATCTCCATTTTCTTTCTTCTCGAAATTGGACATCTCCCAGGACGTTTGGCCTAACTTCCAGAATTCTCAGCTATGACCATGTTGGCAAACACCGTTCCTCCTGTTGAGGATGTGCAACATGGTCTTCAGAGTGATCTCTTTCACCCAACCACGGGTTGTGTTTTATATGTTGTGGTTTAACCCCTGATAATTTCTTTAAAAAGTAAACATCCTGGCTAACTTTTGGATGTTGTGTCTGTGAGAGAGAGAGATTTAAAGGCACTATTTCATGACAGCGCACTAGTCCTCTGGAATAGCTCGTACACCGAAACTCTTCCAGATATTGTTGAATTTTTTTGGAGTGTTTGGTGGTAATCTGTGTGTGTGTGTGTGTGTGTGTGATTGTAATAGGACACCCAGCTTGACTGGGTTGAGTGAGTGGGATGTGTCACCTGATGGGTTTTCACGTCATTCTGTACTTTTTAATCACGGTTATCTGTTTATTTTTATTTATTTTATTATTATTACTTTAGCTCACCTTAATTATTTTTATAATTATTTCAAGGCAGTGAACATACAGTAACTAACACTCCTTCTTTCTCCCATTTTCCCAACAACAACAATCTTATGAGGTGGGTTGAGTTGAAAATGAGTGACTGCTGTCACACCAGTGGTGGGTTCCTCCTGGTTCGGCCCGGTTCTCCCGAGCCGGTAGCGGTGACGATATGATGTCACCGAACAGGTTCTGCCCCCCGGCCCCCTCGCCCCCCTACCCCTGTGCCCCCCACCCCTTGCATTATTCTTACCTTTTATTTGGCCCCACCCCCAATCTATTGCTGCCTCCTGAGTCCCAGCTGATGGCTAGAGGGAAAAAAACTGTTTAAACTCTTGCTTAAGAGTTTAAACTCGGGGCTTCAAAGGGCCGCCCTATAGCTGATCAGTGTTAAAAGAAAACAAATGAGTAGACCAGTGCCTGCAAAAATACATGAATAGATCAGTGCCTGCAAAAAATAAATGGGTAGATCGGTACAGCTCTGCAAGCAGTTAAAGGCCTGGTAGACCAGTACCTCTGCTAAATCCTAAATAATTGTCACATGACCATCAAGCCACGCCCACAAAATAAGCCACGCCCACAGAACCGGTAGTAAAAAAATTTAGAACCCACCCCTGCATCACACAGCCCGCTTTCATGCCTAAGGCGGAACTAGAACTCCCCATCTCCTGGTGATTGGCCCAAAGTCACACAGCCCGCTTTCATGCCTAAGGCGGAACTAGAACTCCCCATCTCCTGGATGATTAGTCCAAAGTCTCACCCAACTGGCTTTCTTGCCTAAGGCGGAACTAGAACTCACTGTCTCCTGGTGATTGGCTCAATGTCACACAGCCAGCTTTTTTGCCTAAGGCAGGACTAGAACTCACCACCTTCTAGTGATCGACTCAAAGTCACCCAGTTGGTTTTCCTGCCGAAAGCAGAACTAGAACTCACCATCCCCTGATTTCTAGCCTGCTGCCTTAACCCCTAGACCAAACTGAATATAACTTGGCATAACGTGATGTTGGTCTTAATTTGCAGTGGATATTTGATTTGATTTTATGATTTAAGAAACACATTTGGGGCTTTCCCCCCCCCCCCTGAGAAGCTCTTCCTGCATGTGCCACCACCCCAAAACACCAAATGCACCCCAGGTAATATCTCTTTAAAGAAGGCTATTGATTGTGACTGATGGCATATGCAGAAGATTTATCTTAATTGCAAAGCAAGACAAGGATGGAGTGGGGGGCCGGGAGGAAGCCCACTCTCCATTATGGCCAGTAATGTTGCTGAATGATAGGTGAGCCCATCCATTATTTTCAGGAAAGGTCAGTTCTAGAGAAGATGAGTTACATCTTCAGGTCAAGTGATGGCTATTCTATCATGGTGTTTTCTTTCTTTCTTTCTTTCTTTCTTTCTTTCTTTCTTTCTTTCTTTCTTTCTTTCTTTCTTTCTTTCTTTCTTTCTTTCTTATTTATTAATTTTATTTCTATACCGCCCTTCTCCTGAAGAACTCAGGGCGGTGTACAGCCTAATTAAAAACACAAAGACAGACAATATTTAAAAATAATTAAAATTATTAAATAATAGGCCTAATATATAAAACCCCGAATTTAAAACCCAATTTAAAACCAAATAAAATCATTATATTGATAGCCCAGCCTGGCGGAACAACATGGTTTTAAGGGCACAGCGAAATACACGGTTTTCTTTGCGCTGCCTTCTCAGTTCTGTAATAATAATAATAACTTTATTTATTTATTTATTTATTTATTTATTTATTTATTTATTTATTTATTTGTTTATTTATTTATTTATTTATTTATTTATTTATTTATTTATTTATTTATTTATTTATCAAATTTCTATACCGCCCTACTCCCGGAGGACTCAGGGCGGTGAACAGCCAAGATAAAATACAGATAATACAAACATTAAAAGTCCATTAAAATTATTAAATATTTTGGCCGAAAACAAATTTAAAACACCCAATTAATAAAACAGATTAAAACGATTTAAAAATTTAAAAGGGAGAGTTAGGCCAGGCCAGCCTGCTGAAATAAAAATGTTTTGAGAGCACGACGAAACGTGCGCAGATCCGGGATCCTCCGTATCTCCGGGGGGAGCTCGTTCCAGATGGTAGGTGCCCCCACGTATTGTCATTGTACGTGTATACACAGTATACCCATACAACAAAATTCTCTAAACACCCAAAGACCAGGTCCAACACACACAACAATCCCCAAACACCCTCCCACCCACCACAAATTCCCCACCCCTAAACCACCCAAACATCCACACAACAGACCAAGTAATGCAGTCCAACAGCTCACTGATGGCGGCCCTTTAGTTCATTGTTGAGTGCAATTATAGCTCTGGGATAAAAACTATTCAGAAAACGTGTGGTCCGAGTTTTAATTATTCTGTATCTTCTGCCAGAAGGCAACAGTCCAAAAAGATTGTAAGCAGGATGGGAAGAGTCTCAGAGAAGGTTATGCAACTTTGTCAAACAGTGAGGTTCGAAGATGTCGTCCAGGGCTGGTAGCTGGAGCCCGATGATATTCTGGGTAGTTTTAATGATTCTCTGTAGAGCGTTTTTGTCCGCTACAGAGCTGCTCCCATACCATGCAAGAATGCCGTATGTCAGGACACTCTCAATGGTGCTGCGATAGTAGGAGAGAAGTAGATGCTGAGATAGATTTATCTTCCTGGGCATTCTCAGGAAGTAAAGCCACTTCTGTGCCTTCTTCACAAGCATGTTAGCATTCATAGTCCATGAGAGGTCCTCCGAGATATAAATGCCCAGAAATAGCTTTATGCAGGGCGGGATTCAAATAATTTAACAACCGGTTCTCTGCCCTAATGACTGGCTGGGTGGGCATGGCCAGGGGCGTGACAGGCAGTACTTGGCCTCCTACATCCCTATGGGAGCAAAAATGGGCTGGGGGGGGATGTGCCGCCCCCCCATGCCCCATTTTGGGCCTAGTAGGCCTCCCTGCACTTATCTGGGAGCAAAAATGGGGTGCATGGGGACTCCATTAGAAGGGACGGGGCAGGAAGGGGCGGGGCCAGCCAGCAATTTAACTACCGGTTTGACCAAACCGGCCCGAACCGGCTGAATCCCACGACTGGCTTTTTGCCTTCTTCGTTTTCCTTCTTCCCAGACCTGGGTTTTGGGAAGAATAGGTAGTTCTCAACTTACAACCATTCATCCTTCAAAATTACAATGGAACTGCAGGGGAAAAAATGACATGATCCGTTCTCACACTTATGACAGTTGCAACATCCGTGGTGGAAGGAATAACAGTTAATCATCACAGCCAGCTGGAAAGGAAAAACTTTGTGCTTGTGTTTCTGTTAACACTACAGGGCAGAGACAACAGGCGGAATGATATAAACAGAACTCCAAAAATACAAATAGTCCTCGACTTATAACCTTCATGGAGCCTCCCCTTCATGGTTGTTAAATTGTGATAGTTGTAGGTCGGTCATGGGACTGATCCGATTTGATGACCTTTTTGTGTCTGTGTGTTTTTTAACCAATTGTTCTCTATGGGCTTGTTTTGCCGAAAACGAGAAGTAAATCCCAGTTTTGGCCGAAAACGTCATAAAACACAGTCACGTAACAGCAGGATGCTGCAAATGGCTGCAAATGTGGGCTTGTTGCCAAGCCTCCAAAATACAGTCACATGACCGCATAGGGGTGCAGCCATTGGGAGTTTGGAACCAAGTCATAAATACCCTGAGCAGCCTGTCGTAACTTCAAACCATCACTAAATGACCTGTCATATATCAAGGATCGGTCGTAAATCGAGGTCTTCACGGGACCCAAATGCAAAGTTGCTGTTCTCTTTGTTTTGAAAATATGGATAAATCAATGTGAGATTAAGTAAGATATTTTTACTTAATACTTTTTACTTTTACTTTTAAGCAATGAGATCCATATATACTTTCATTCTCTCTCTCTCTCTCTCTCTCCTCTCTCTCCTCTCTCTCTCTTCTCTCCTCTCTTCTCTTTCCCTCCCTCTCCCTCTGCCCCTCCCTTCTCCTCCTTCCCTTTCCTCCCTCCCTCTCTCTCCTCTTCTTCTCTCTCCCTCTCTCTCTTCTCCCTCCTTCTCCTCTCTTCTCTCTCCCTCCCTCTCCCTTCTCTTCCTCTCTCTCTCCTCTCTTTTCCTCTCTTCCCTCCCTCCGTCTCCCCTCTCCCCCCTCTTCTCTCTCCTTTCTTCTCTTTCCCTCCCTCTCCCTCTGCCCCTTCCCTTCCTCCTTCCCTTTCTCCCTCCCTCCCTCTCTCTCCTCTCTTCTCTCTCTTCTCTCTTCCCTCCCTCTCCTCTCTTCTCTCTCTCCTCCCTCTCCCTCTCCCTTCTCTTTTTTCTCTCTCTCCCTCTTTTCTCTCTCTCTCCCTCTGTCTTCCTCTCCCGCTCCCCCCTCTTCTCTCTCCTCTCTTCTCTTCCCTCCCTCTCCCTCTGCCCCTCCCTTCCTCCTTCCCTTTCTCCCTTTCTCCTCCCTCCTTCCTCTCTTCTCTCTTCTCTCTCCCTTCTCTCTCCCTCCCTCTCCTCTCTTCTCTCTCTCTCCCTCCCTCTCCTCTCCCCTCTCTTCTCTCTCTCCTCCTCTCTCTCTCCTCTCTCCTCTCTTCTCTTTCCCTCCCTCTCCCTCTGTCCCTCCCTTCCACCTTCCCTTTCTCCCTCCCTCTCTCTCCTCTCTTCTCTCTCCTCTCCTCTCTTCTCTTTCTCTTCTCTCTCCCTCCCTCTCCTCTCTTCTCTCTCTCCCTCCCTCCCTCTCCCCTCTCTTCTCTCTCTCTCTCTCTCTCTCTCTCTCTCCTCTCTTCTCTCTTTCCCCTCTCTTCCCTCTCCACCCCCTCTCTCTCGTGGATTAAAATGATTTCCAAAATCAGACCAAAGAAGCCATGATGCAAATGCAATGGGCTAAGATGATTAAACGTTATTTACAGAAAAAGGGGAGGAGGCCACATAAATCACCCAGGGACCCCCCCCCGTTTCATTTTATAATATCTGATGAAAGGAGCGAGAGGGAGTCTGACACTCGAAAAAGAGGTTTGTCTCTTTTCAATAATTAGAAACCAAAACAAGTTGGACAGTCTGTCAGTTTCAATATGGCAGAGCAGGCCGGTAGATCATGTAAATAAAATCTATTATATTAGATGGAAAATTAAATTGCTATTAGGCTCGTTCCAGCTTTTCTTTCGATACGTTATGAAAATCCATGATCAAAGTCTGTCTCACTTTGTTCATGTTGTCAAAATATATTCACAACTGCATTTCTGCTTCCCGCCTTTATCTCCCAGCTGGGCATCATATACGGTGTTGCGTGTAAAAATAAAATAGCATTTCCTGCTCATGAAAGAAAAGCACCAGGATCTTAATAGGAGAACAAATTTTCAAAGAAAAGCTTTAAAAGGGTGGAATGAGAAAAAAAATAAATCTTTAATCGCTTAGAACCCCTTGGAATTTTCTCCAGGAACAAGGAAGTTCCAAATGAATTTTTGAAGTTCTGAACATGTAAAATGCCAGTGAACACAATTCGTTTCATAACTCACATGGCTCAACTGTGTTATCATTGTATGTTTGCAGCCACCTTAAGGACTAGAAACACAACCCAACCTTCTCATTTGAATGTTATTAGGATACATTTATGGCAGGTGTGGTATTCACTTACTGTTGTGGTCCGCCAGCAGCCTGCGGAGCTGGCAGCGGAGTCGGACAGTGATGAGGCTGAGGAAGAACATGGGCCAGTCCTGGAGGCTGGGGAAGGCCCAGATGGGGCCAGGGCCATCGAGGAGTGATGCATGGACTTCGGAGCCTCCAGAGGCTGACAATGTCATGAATAAATGCCTTGCCTCTGATCCAGATCCAGAAGCAGGGGGGCTGGGCAAGCCAACCCCCAAGGTCCACCCTAACCCAATGACCCCTCCTTACCTTGGCCACGCCCCAGGGGTACTTAAGGATCAGCCATGCGGTCCTGCCTCAGTTCCAGACTTGTACCTGTAACGATAAGATGCTTAATTAATAAACAATATTTGATACATTAAGAATCTGTCTATGGAGTTATTGGGCACGATCCTCGAACATAACTAACAAAATGGTAGCAGAGGATGGTTGGATAGCCCAATCCTGATACTCCACGACATGCAAGGGACCACAACAGACAGGGTGAATACCAG
The DNA here is from genome assembly GCF_029531705.1 of Pantherophis guttatus. The sequence goes on along the minus strand of NW_026844028.1, from coordinate 96,770,591 downwards.
AGCATTCACCAAGAAGATGGCAGGACGATCTGCCCAACCTGAAACCACGCAAGGAGAGGCACCCGAGACGAGCGGCCTACTCCACCACCCATCCACCCCGGCCAGGAGCAACGAGGAGTGGACGAAACACGAAACCTCAAAGGAAGAGATGCACGACCTAAAAGGAAAACTCCTCGAACTGATAGATTCGTCGCAAAGCAACAGCGGCCTCATCGCGGAACTCCGAAGCCTGATCAAAGGCTCCGAAGCAGCGAGTGAGGAAGATGAAGACGAATCCGACTACAGCGAAGGAGACCCGGTAAGGGAAGATTTCCCCCACCAAAAACCTACCGCAAAGGCCGAAGGAGGCTTCGCGCCCTTTTCACGGCGGCCATCTTGGGAGACGGCGTCATCAAAGATGGCCGACCATCCACCAATAGACTCCCGGGATTTAAATCCTATGGCGGGAATCGGGGCCTACTCAAAAACTACCGACCAAAAATACTACAAAAAACACAAAGGCCCAAAAACAAAACTTACAAGCTCGCCAACCGAGCCCGAAGTCAACAAGGCCATCGAACTAATCGCCGCGGCCCTAGGGGACAAGGTAAAAATACCGGCCGTACATCCCGGCGCCAGGCCGAAAAATAAAAGGGACCCCAACGCGACGAGGGCCGGCACCGGCACCCACCCTGGGAAGGATGCCACCATCGCGTGGACCCAGGACCACCCAGAGCCCCTAAGAGGTCCACCCACTAAAGCGGGACGCCAAGGGCGATGGGACCACTCACCAGACCGACGACCGGGACCAGACCCGTGGACCGCGAGGCCATCCGCAGGCAGAGGACGTCCATCGGCGGGCAGGGGGATCGGCCCGACACCCACAGGCGACATCCGCGCGAGACCGGGCCAACCGGGACCATTCGCGGCCCCAACGGGACTCCCAACGTCCACCGGCGATCCTCACCGCTTTCCGAGGCTCCAGGCGACGATCCGCGACGATCCCGAGCAGGCAAGGCCAACCGGAGAGGAGCTGAAGGCCCATCCGGAAGATTGGGGCCTTCATCCGGGAGCAGCATGGACGAGCTCCTCACTCCATGACGACTGGGGAGAAATGAACCTCACGCATGCGCAGCACGCCCCTGTAAGAAAAACGGAACAGGACATAGAGCTACACCGACGCAGACACATAGATACAAGTCAGTTCAGACTTGCCACAGTCGTTCCTCTGCCATATTGCGAGTATCCTTATGTGAGGAACCATGGACAGCGACATAATGTGAGTAATTTAACTTACAATTCAGGGACTTTACCCAGTGATTTTCCTAAACTGAGGCTAGATGGGGAGAATTTCCTGGACTGGAATCAGCAGCTCCAGGGCACCCTGCTTAAGGAAGACCTGCTATCCATGGTTACAGACCCCCCAGAAAAACCCTGGACTTTTGAATTGGATTGCATCCATCACAAAGCTTACTGTATTGTCATTGCCAGCATTACCCCCAGCATTTACCCCAGTATTGGCCACCACCTGACTGCATTAGAGATAATACAGAGAATGCACAAACTGTTTTACTGCCAAAGCGTTGCCAGCACCACCAGGCTGTCTAGGGAGTTTTATGCCACTAAACTCAAGGCAGGGACACCCATGAGCGAGCATTTACTATCACTAAATAATACTAGGGCCCAGCTGACACAAAGGGGGGAGGTCATAAGCGAGAGGACCATGATAAATATCATAGTAAATTCCCTAGATCCCAGTTGGGACACCTTTATTACACAGATAGACAATCTAGGGACAGGGAGGCTCTCACTTGAATTACTAACAAGTAAACTAATATCAGAGGATTGCATTAGAAAGGAACGCTCCCTAAGCCGCAGGGAGCAAAGACCCAGCAGAAAGATTGAACCACAGGGCAGGAGCCAGAGCAACACAGAGTGCTATATATGTGGGTCAAGAAACCATTACAAGAGGGACTGCCCTAAAAATACAGGGGACAGGATGCATAGGAGAGATAGACCAGAACAAAGGACAAGACACACTAGCGGACGCTCGCCAGAGGTCAGGCACAGGCGTAGGGATTCACCTAGCCCTAGAGACAGGAGAGACCACAGGGACAGTTCCAGGGAGAGCCACACTGGATCACTGTACGGCATAGGGGATCAAGCGCAACACGTAGGCCAAGACAGGGAGGAAGGCACATGGCTGCTGGACTCAGGAGCCACAAACCACACCACACATGATCGCAACCTACTAACCTCCTTCACAGGAGAAAGTTTTGTAGTGAAAGTGGCTAACCAGAATAACGTACAAGTAACAGGCAAAGGTAATGCATACGTACCAGGAATAGGTATGGTACGGGGAGTACTCCTAGTACCAAATATACCATATAATATCCTTGCCACCCTAAAACTAAGCAAGGATAACAATGTCGAAGTGACTTTCAAAGAAGGAAAGGCACAGGTGACCAGAGGGGGTAAAGGGATAGGGAAAGTAGTAGTCAGTGGGGAACTACCATTCTTCCACCCAACCAAGAGCACACAGCCAGAAGTGAACAACCACCGAGGGGTCAACTCCAATGACACAGGCAACGCAAGCAAGGAAGTAGAGGGGGTTGAGCACACACACACCACCGATGAGCCCAATGAACAGGGGACACCTAGGAAAGAGAAACCAATGATAGGGAAACCAATGCATGACAACTGTGCCCACCTATTACACAGGAAACTAGGACACATTAGTTTCCCCGTAGTACAGAAAATGTTGGAATGCTCTGAAGGTGTAAAAATAAAGGATTGTGAGAACTATCTCGAGTGTTCTAATTGTAAGGGCTCCAAATTAAAAACCAAACCAAGGCCCAAGAAGTCAGTACGCACAACTAATTCGGTTTTCCAACTTGTACATATGGATCTAGTGGGGCCATTAAGGCCTTCCATCAAGTACAGGAAGAGGTACTTCCTGACCATAGTGGATGACTTCAGCCGCTATGGCTTCGTGTACACCCTAAAACACAAAAATGAAGTTTTTCAAAAATTTTAAGGAATTCTATGCGAGGGTGGAGACACAACACAACACCAAAATCAGGCAAATAATGACAGACCGGGGGTCTGAATTCTTATCAAGCGACTTCTCGCGATGGTTAAAAGCACGCGGGATGGTCCACTACACGACTTCTCTCTCCTTCCCTTTTTCCGCTTTTCAAAATGGCGTGGCGGAACGAAAAAACGGAACGCTACAGACCATGATGAGGTGCGCACTAGATGATGCCGGCCTAGGGCAGCATTTCTGGTCCGAACCACTCATTTATTCGAATTATACTCTAAATAGACTGTGGTCCAGCGTACTAAATAAAACCCCATATGAATTAATGTACCAAAGGAAACCACAAGTGTCACACTTACACATATTCGGGGTCACTGCAGATGTGCACATACCCAAGCAACTCAGGCGTAAGGGGACAGGGTATCCAGGAGGTTGAGGTTCATGGGCTATGAACCGGGAACAAAAGGATACAGGTTCATAGACAACAGCAACAATTTCGTGATATCACGAACAGCTGTTTTTTCACGAAAACGCTAACTGGTCCAAAATACACCTCAACGAGGTGTCCCTTAACAAGGACGGACCAGGGGATGATCAAAAGGAAATGAAACACCAAGCAGGAGGGACACTGAACACAGAAAAAACAAACCCAGAGGACAGGAAATACCAGTGAAGGGATGGAAGGAAAACCACTCGCTCATTAAAGTAGACGCACTCACCGAGAGAGAAGCTAGGTACATGCATGACACAGAGACACCCCCTGACAGACCAGTCAGGACAAACAGGGGCAAAAGGCCAGAAAGGTTAGGGACTACATATTATCCCTACACAATAACCAACTAACCCCCAACACATATGAGGACATACTGGGGTTACCAAATGAGGAGAGAGAGAAATGGGAGCAAGCCATGGAAAGGGAAATGGACAGCTTGAGGGAACTAAAAGTATACACTCCCTCTAAAGTTCCAACAGGAAAGACAACCATAGGCACTAGGTGGGTCTACAAGATTAAGACTCTAGAGGGAAACAAAGTGCTCTACAAAGCAAGGTTGGTGGCCCAGGGATTCGCCCAGAAATACCTTGATGACTACACGGAAACGTACTCCCCACAGTCAGGGCTGAGAGCGTGAAATGTGCACTGGTGGTCGCATCACTGCTGGGGCTGGAGGTGCACCAATTCGACGTGCAAACCGTTTACCTACACGCTGAGCTCGACAAAGAGATATACGTGAGAGCGCCACCCAGCCAAAGCACCAAAAAGGGGGAAACCTGGATTTTAAACCGGAGCTTGTATGGACTCAAACAGTCAGGGAAACGTTGGTATGAGTGCCTATCCAAGACATTGAAATCCATGGGGTTCTCAGCCACCTCAGCCGACAACTGCTTCTTCACAAGAAGTCAGGCAACTCCCCCGAGTATGTTTGATATACGTAGACGATATATTGTATATCGGTGATCAAGCCAGCAAATGTAATAACTTCGCCAATGAGCTGGGGAAACATTTTACACTAAAAATATTGGGCAAGGTAGACAAATACTTGGGGGTACAGATCACGAAAACAGGCAAGGGTTTTCAGCTGTCACAGAAGGATAAAATTTTAGAACTAATACACAAATGCAGCATGACAAACGCCAAGGGTGTGAAACGCCAATGCAGCCAGACTTCTTGAAGGACATGTATAATGAGGCTGAGGCGTTCAAGGACAACACTTTATACAGATCCACCATAGGCTCCCTACTGTACATTGCGAACTGGACCAGGCCAGACATCGCATTGCCAGTCAATTTGCTGTCAAGACACGTGGGTAAGCCCACCGTGTACCACTGGGAGGCCATCAAAAGGTATTAAGGTATTTAAAGCAAACTTCCGAGGCCTGCTGTCATTAGAACCCGAGAACACCAAAACACCCACACTCACGTGCTATGCTGACGCTGACTGGGCTGGAGACGTGAAGTGCAGGAAAAGCACTTCGGTTACATATTTTTCCTAAACAACAGCCCAGTTCACTGGTACACAGGCAAGCAAGACTTGGTAGCCACATCCACCACGGAGGCTGAATATATCTGCTTGTCTAAAGCCGCCAACAACCTGGTCTGGTTTGATGACCTGCTCGCTGACATATGGGCCGAGCCGAGCTACCCCATCATCATGCACGAGGACAATAAAGCCGCCATGGAAATATCTAAGGCTGAAGCAGTGGGTCAAAGGTCGAGGCATATCGACATAAAGTACAAGCATGTCAGGCAGTTCGTGAATATAGGTTTTGTGAAGGTCATACATTGTGACACGGAAGAACAAACAGCAGACATCCTAACAAAGCCGTTACAAAATAAACAGCACACATATCTCACATCAAAATTAGGAGTCCTCTTGAAAAAAAACAACTCAAGTACATAACACAGAAAAAATATCTCGGCCAGGCATTTAGAGGGGTTTTGTCATGAATAAATGCCTTGCCTCTGATCCAGATCCAGAAGCAGGGGGGCTGGGCAAGCCAACCCCCAAGGTCCACCCTAACCCAATGACCCCTCCTTACCTTGGCCACGCCCCCAGGGGTACTTAAGGATCAGCCATGCGGTCCTGCCTCAGTTCCAGACTTGTACCTGTAACGATAAGATGCTTAATTAATAAACAATATTTGATACATTAAGAATCTGTCTATGGAGTTATTGGGCACGATCCTCGAACATAACTAACAGACAATAGAGAGGCAGAGGAACAGGAGAAGCCTGTTCCTAGTGCACACATGAGAAGAGCTGCCAGAAGGCAGGAGCAGCTAAAGCAGAGAGGACGACTCAGGAGTAAGGCCAAGAGATGACTGGCCCCTCCCATAATGCTTAAAAGACCAGCAACGGCTCTTGGCCTCTTTGGCGGAAAACAACGTTGAGAGATTTGCTTCGTGTTTGGATGTATTTCTTTCTTGTCAGCGTCTTCTGTTCCTGAACTGTTGCCAAGAAAAGCCTTTGTCAGTTTGCTTCATTATCCCAAGTCAGAGATAAACTGAAGGTGTTTTGAGAACTTTGCTTTCATTTAATTTGGAATAAGCTGAGAATGAGTTAATTCTCAGCTGTTTTAATAAAATCTGTTTGTTTTTGGAACTGTTTTGCATTTAATATTAACTACATGGTACCTTCGCTACCAGTTCGCAAATGTGAGCACGCGTGAGCCTTCCGCGCATACGCAGAGCATCAAAAACGGGATGTGATGACCTCCGGGCGAGTGGGCAGAGCCTCCTGCAGCCACCGCTACCAATTCACCTGAACCGGATAGAACTGATTGAATACTACCACCGAGTTATGGATACAAGGGCTATCACTGTCTTTGCATGGAAGAGTTGCAAACTAGAGGTATTTTTATCAAGCATACGTTGAAGCCATTTTCTTCCCCAACTTCTTCTGCCTGTTCCGTTCAACGGCATCTTTCAAGTTATGGCTGCCACCATTAAAATCTGGCGTTTGACTGCCAAAGGCACCAGTAATCAAGTTAGTGCATTGCCTTCTCATAATAATCAGAGCTACTCTAGAATCTACTGATACCTCCACGGAGTGACAAATGCAGTTTTAATGACACCTTCTCTCTCTGTAAACTATAATTAAAAAAAGGAAAGGAAAGTATTTGGCAGGGCAATTACCTACTTTCCATGGATTTATGGGCGAGAGGATATATGCAAATTAGGGATGAGGTTGTCAGGGACCAGTTATTAGAATAAACCGGGTGTGATCAATCTATGGGTAGAATAAAAGAGTTGAACAGGCTACCTTGGAGGAAGGGACCTGCACAGGGGTGGACTGCTGGAGGTTCGCAGGGGTTCGGGAGAACCTCTAGCTAAGATTCTGTGCAGTTCGGAGAATCCCCCTCCTGGCTGGCCCCACCCACCCTGCCCCTCCCCTCCCAGGAGTCTCCACACGGCTCGTTTTGGATGCAGGTAAGTGCAGGGTACGCACGGAGGCTCGGGGTGTCAAGCTTTGTTGTTATCTCCAAATAAATGAATTTCCAAATGCCTGATCTTTGAGGAAATTTTTCTCTTTATTGAGCATAACGAACTGACCAGTGGTGGGTTCCTCCCGGTTCGGTCCGGTTCGGCCGAGCCGGTAGGGGTGACGATATGATGTCACCGAACTGGTTCTCCCCCCCGCCTTCCCCCACTCACATTATTCTTACCTTTTATTTGGTCCCACCCCCAATCTATTGCTGCCTCCTGGGTCCCAGCTGATGACTAGAGGGAAAAAAACTGTTTAAACTCTTGCCGCGGGGCTTCAAAGGGCCGTCCTACAGCTGATCAGTGTTAAAAGCAAACAAATGAGTCGGATCGTAAGTGCGAGGACTGGTGGTAAGTGCGAGGACCTTCTAGAAATGACTCTGACCAGCTAGCCACGCCCACCTAGTCATATGACCTCCAAGCCACACCCACAAAATAAGCCACGCCCACAGAACCGGTAGTAAAAAAAATTAGAACCCACCCCTGGAACTGACCCTGACTCAATGCGCAGTTAGCACTGAACTTTGGGCCCCCCAAAACCTCTCTTTCCAGTTCCCAATTCTCTGCGTCTCATTGGCCATCTTCCAAGCCACTCTTCTCATCCCATCTCTGTCAGTTCACAGGAATGTCCCCCCTCCCATCCCATCTCTGTGGAGACAGTTCTTCAGGGGAATTAAGTAGGTGAAAGTTCAAGCCTCTCCTCTCCTTCCTTATGGCAGCTTGGAAGTTGACACGGGGAGGGTGAAAAATAGGCCTACCGGAAGTTTGGGAAGGCCAGAAACGGCCCCATTTCTGGCCTCCAGAGCATCTCTGTGGCCAAAGGCTCGAGGAAAACCTCCCCTGCCGTGGTGCAGGAGGCCAAGTAGGCCACGCCCACTATGGTCATGCCCACCCAGCGATTAGGCAGAGAACCCCTTGAACTTTTTGAAGCCCACCCCTGAATATGGTTAACCATGGCTACAATGTCACTCGATATTGTTAGGCATTTTTCTGAGCCTCCATTGTCTGTCTGTAATACAGGGAGTAATAATACTGGCCAACATTTCAGGATTGTTGTAAAGACAGTGTGTGAATTGTACATACCTTTTTCTGCATTTTTTCTACAACCTCTTTGGCCAAAAAAAATGCTTTTAAAAGTAAAAAAAAAGCTTCTGATGATTGTGTGGCTCAGCTGGGATCATCAGAGACTTTTAAAAGCATTTTTTCTACAGCCTCTTTGGCCGAAGAGGTTATAGAAAAAATGTTTTTAAAAGGAAAAAAAGCCTCTGCTGATCAGGCAAGTCAGCTGGGATCATCAGAGGCTTTAAAAAAAAAAGAAAGAAAGCCTCTGCCGATCAGGCAAGTCAGTTGGGATCGTCAGAGGCTTTAAAAGCATTTTTTTTACAACCTCTTCAGCCGAAGAGGTTGTAGAAAAAATGGTTTTAAAAGTAAAAAAAAAAAAAAAAAAGTTGGCCACGCCCACTCAGTCATATTAACCCCCCTCCCCCCACCAAGCCACACCCACAGAACCAGTAATAACAAATTTTACATTTCACCACTGGAATACAGGAATTGCAGTCTGACTCTGCCCATTGCCAGGAGTTCAATCCTGACCGGCTCAAGGTTGACTCAGCCTTCCATCCTTCCAAGATGCAAGATGCTGACTCTGTCAACTGATTAGAGAGGGCTGTAAAGCACTGTGAAGTGGCATATAAATTTAAGTGCTAGTGCTATAATGGATGTGTGTCCCAGGGTCACGTATGGTGATTGCAACGTTCCCAGCTGCCTTCCAACAAGCAAAGTCAATAAGCCAACCCAGACTCACTTAACAATTGTGTGATTTCCACATATCTTAAGAGTTACCACGGTTGAGTAACACAGAAATACTTTATTTTGCTCACTTTTGTAGATGGGAGCCTTCTATCAGATTTGAAGTCTATATCTGTTCTGCCCCAGCTACGGACCCCAAAGAACGCAGCACACACAAAGTCCGTACAAACCTTAGTTTACTAATTAAGGACTACTAATGAGTTTGTCTTAGTAGTTGTTCGAACACAAGTAACAGTTTAATTCAGTCTTTTCTGAACAAGGGCTGTTAATTTTTTAATTTATTTTATTTATTTCATTAAATTTTTATACCGCCCTTCTCCCGAAGGATTCAGGGCAGTGTACAGCCAGAAATAAAACCCACAACTATATGAAAGTTAAAAGACAATTTAAAAATATTAAATAATTTGGCCGAAAGAGCTAAAATAGAAACTACCAATTTAACTTCATTAACAGCCGACAAGAATTCAAAAATAATAACTTAGTTCTGAGGCACAGCATTTCAGATAACCATAATTTTACTGTGGTTGGCAGAATGCCCAGAAGCAATTTGCAGGAAAACTGATAAGGGAGAAACAAGAGCCAAATCAAACGTTTTCTGTAATCAAGACGTGAAGGAATTTGAACAAAGTTTTTTCCCTGCAAATTGCATCAGTCGTCATCCTTCCTTAAATAGGCTAGGGGAGTGGGCAATTAGTCCCAAGCCTTACTCTCGAGGAGACCTCCTCCTGAGGAGCCACTCCTGCCTTTTGGCAGCTCTGCGCGCTCACGCATCGAGAAGAGGCTCCTCCTCTTCTTCCTCTTCACTTATGGAAGCTTCTGGAGGTTCTGAAGGCCCTGACTGAATCCCTGCCTCTGGCACCACATCTTCTCCAGCCTCCTCATCGTCTGACTCGAGTGCCAGCTGCACAGGCTGCTGGCGCAGCACCACACCAGCCTCCTTGCTGTCAGAATCAGCTACTAACTGCACAGGCCTCTGACAGGCCACAACAATATCCAGGATATAAATAGAAGAATTGTCCCTAATAATAAATGGACTTCTACCCAATCAATATATGCTAGCATGCAGCATAGAAGTCAATTAATCATGATATTCACTTCAACATCATTCAATGTCCAGTTACTGATTTTAAGGGTAATGAAAAATAAATACGTGAGACCTGATCTTGCCTTGGGTATGAATGCGAGAAGAGCATCAGATAGTCAACATTGAAGTGATCCAACCACACTTCCTTCAACCTGATGCCCTCCAGATGTTCTACAATCTCAGCACATCTGCTGGCTGCCAAGCTGGGAAAGCTGAACTGAAGAATACCTCTAAAGCCTATAACTAAATGAGTATCATTCAAAGATCTAAAGTCTTCCTTGTTTCTTTTTCCTTTTGAAAAAAAAAAAACCATTACCTTCATCTTGTTAGACAATGTTTTCTAGCAGGAGTTTATCCCAAACCAGCAGAGGTAAGTCACTTACCAAACATATTTTGGAGGGGTTTGATCTCAATCCCTCCCCCAATCATCTGTATTCAGCATGCTACCTTGAGAAGGCAGAAGAAATACCCCAAGGAAATTTTCAAAAGACCAGGACAATGGAAAGTGGCTTAAATTTTGCCTAGCCCTCTCTGCTAAAAAGAAAGCAATGTATATTCTTCTCTTCTCTTCTCTTCTCTTCTCTTCTCTTCTCTTCTCTTCTCTTTTCTCCTCTCCCCTCCCCTCCCCTCCCCTCCCCTTCCATATTCCATATTCCATATTCCATATTCCATATTCCATATTCCATATTCCATATTCCATATTCCATTCCATTCCACTCTTCCTCTCCTCTCCTCTCCTCTCCTCTCCTCTCCTCTCTTCACAATTCTTTATTGGCCAAGTGTGATTGGACACACAAGGAATTTGTCTTTGGTGCATAAGCTCTCAGTGTATATTAAAAAGAAAAGATACATTCATTAAGAATCATAAGGTGCAACACTTAATGATAGTCATGGGGTACTAATAAGCAATCAAATCATACTAGGAAACAGTCAATATAAATCATAAGGATACAGCAACAAGTTACAGTCATACAGTCATAAGTGGGAGGAGATGGGCGATAGGAACGATGAGAAGATTAATAGTCATAGTAATGCAGACTTAGTGAATAGTTTGACAGTGTTGAGGGAATTATTTGTTTAGCAGAGTGATGGCATTTGGGAAAAAACTGTTCTTGTGTCTAGTTGTTCTGGTCTGCAGTGCTCTATAGCGTTGTTTTGAAGGTAGGAGTTGAAACAGTTTATGTCCAGGATGCAAGGGGTCTGTAGATATTTTCACAGCCCACTTTTTGACTCGTGCAGTATACAGATCCTCAATAGAAGGCAGGTTGGTAGCCATTGTTTTTTCTGCAGTTCTAATGATCCTCTGAAGTCTCTGTCTGCCTTGTTGGGTTGCAGAACCAAACCAGACAGTTATAGAGGTACAGATGACAGACTCAATAATTTCTCTGTAGAACTGGATCAGCTCTTCTCTTCTCTTCTCTTCTCTTCTCTTCTCTTCTCTTCTCTTCTCTTCTCTTCTCTTCTCTTCTCTTCTCTTCTCTTCTCTTCCCTTCCCTTCCCTTCCCTTCCCTTCTCTTCCCTTCCCTTCCCTTCCCTTCCCTTCTCTTCCCTTCCTCTCCCCTCTCCTCTTCCCTTTCTCTCTTTCTCCCTTTCCTTTTCCCCTCCCCTTCACTTCTTCCTTCCCCAGTTTATAGGGCTCCTGCATATATTCCTGTAGGAAAACAAACAAAAGAATTACTCTGGAACGAAACAAAGACACGATGATGATCGGCAAAACTTAGTAGTGGGCAGTGTGTAAACTATCTGAAAAGGAAGAGACAATAGGTCTCATTAGCGCTAAGGATTAATTATTCAGAGAATTTGCAAGGATGGCTGGAAGATAACGGTTTGGCTGAAATGGGCACCACGGTTAATTGGTATCCAAAGCTTGCCTCTGTCATTTGATATTTTAAACGGAACGGAAGCTATTTTTGGTACAGGCAAAAAACTTTTTTTTTTAAAAAAAAAGGACAAAAACAAATGAAAAATCAGAATAAAAGCTTGTGACCTCCACATCTCTAAATATGGTAGAACAGATCCTGTACCACTGGGGCATCCTTGTGAGAGTCGGGAGGCTTGAAAAATCTTCTCTCCATCCGGACCATTTTAAAGCCTTTATGGATGCTATTTAAACTTGACATGTCATAAATCCACCAGCTGCAAGCAGGGGAGCATTTGTTTTCTGTCCAGTCTCATTTGACTTCTGGGAAAGAAAGAGTTGCCCTGAGCAAAAACAGTGGCAACTAAGCTCCCTGCTAAGTTTTTATTAAGTGCACATCCTGTCTTGTGATTCAGACTGGAAGTTGCTCCTTTGCAAGCTTCACCTGGTGGAAGCCCCAGGGGTGAAATCCAGCAGGTTCTGACAGGTTCTGGAGAACCGGTAGCGGAAATTTTGAGCAGGTCGGAGAACTGGCAAATACCACCTCTGGCTGGCCCCAGAGTGGGGTGGGAATGGGGATTTTGCAGTATCCTTCCACTGGAGTAGGGTGAGAATGGAGATTTTGCAGTATCCTCCCCCTGGAGTGGGTGGGACTGGAGATTTTGCAGTATCCTCCCCCTGGAGCGGGGTGGGAATGGGGATTTTGCAGTATCCTCCCCCTGGAGTGGGGTGGGAATGGGGATTTTGTAGTATCCTTCCCCTGGAGTGGGGTGGGAATGGAGATTTTGCAGTATACTTCTCCTGGAGTGGGGTGCGAATGGGGATTTTGCAGTATCCTCCCCCTGGAGTGGGGTGGGACTGGGGATGTTGCAGTATCCTTCCACTGGAGTAGGGTGAGAATGGAGATTTTGCAGTATACTTCTCCTGGAGTGGGGTGGGAATGGAGATTTTGCAGTATCCTCCCCCTGGAGCGGGGTGGGAATGGGGATTTTGCAGTATCCTCCCCCTGGAGTGGGGTGGGGAATGGGGATTTTGTAGTATCCTTCCCCTGGAGTGGGGTGGGAATGGAGATTTTGCAGTATCCTCCCCCTGGAGTGGTGGGACTGGAGATTTTGCAGTATCCTCCCCTTGGAGTGGGGTGGGAATGGGGATTTTGCAGTATCCTCCCCTGGAGTGGGGTGGGAATGGGGATTTTGTAGTATCCTTCCCCTGGAGTGGGGTGGGAATGGAGATTTTGCAGTATCCTTCTCCTGGAGTGGGGTGGGATGGGGATTTTGTATATCCTTCCCCTGGAGTGGGGTGGGAATGGAGATTTTGCAGTATCCTTCTCCTGGAGTGGGGTGGGAATGGGGATTTTGCAGTGTCCTTCCCCTGGAGTGGGGAGGGAATGGGGATTTTGCAGTATCCTTCCCCTGCCATGCCTACCAAGCCACGGCCATCACTACACCCACCAAGCCATACCCACAGAACCGGTAGTAAAAAAAAATTGGATTTCACCACTGGACAGCCCTCTAATTCAGGATTCACCCCACTGAAAACCTTAAGCTTGATCCTATTGGAGATGTGATATTTATTTTTATCTATTTATTTATTTCCCGCATTTACTATTTTTATAAATAACTCAAGGTGGCAAACATACCCCTTTCTCCTTGTATTTTCCTCACAACAACAACCCTGTGAGGTAGATTGGGCTGAGAGTGACTGGCCCAAAGTCAGCCAGCTTACATAACGAAGGTGGGACTAGAACTCACAGTCTCCTGGTGATTGGTTCAAAGCCACCCAGTCAGCTTTCATGCCTAAGGCGGGACTAGAACTCAACACCATCTCCTGGTGATTGGCCCAAAGTCGCCCAGTCAGCTTTCATGATGATTGTGGAACTAGAACTCACAGTCTCCTGGTGATTGGCCCAAAGCCACCCAGTCAGCTTTCATGCCTAAGGCGGGACTAGAACTCACCATCTCCTGGTGATTGGCCCAAAGTCGCCCAGTCAGCTTTCATGATGATTGTGGAACTAGAACTCACAGTCTCCTGGTGATTGGCCCAAAGTCACCCAGTCAGTTTCATGACGAAGGTGGGACTAGACCTCACAGTCTCCTGGTGATTGGTTCAAAGTCACCCATTCAGCTTTCATGATGAAGATGGAACTAGAACTCACAATCTCCTGGTGATTGGCCCAAAGTCACCCAGTTAGCTTTCATGATGAAGGTGGACCTAGAACTCACAGTCTCCTGGTGATTGGTTCAAAGTCACTCAGTCAGCTTTCATGAGGAAGGTTGGACTAGAATTCACAGTCTCCTGGTGACTGACCGAAAGCCACCTAGTCAGCTTTCATGACGAAAGTGGGACTAGAACTCACAGTCTCCCGGATTCTAGCTTGGTACCTTAACTACTAGATCAGTCTGCCTCTTTGGACCAAACTGGAAGTTTTTATCCTAATAAATGCTTCTTTTTAAAAGACATAGCCTTTTCGACGTATTCCAAAATTCCATGTGCTGTAGAAAGCTTCCCCATTAGTAACTTATGATTGGATGTCTCCAGTGGTGTGTTCCTCCCGATTCGGTCCGGTTCGGCCGAGCTGGTAGCAGTGACGATATGACATCACCGAACCGGTTCTCCTCCCACCCCCCACCCCCACGTTATTCTTACCTTTTATTTGGCCCCACCCCCAATCTATTGCTGCCTCCTGAGTCCCAGCTGATGACTAGAGGGAAAAAAACTGTTTAAACTCTTGCCGCAGGGCTCCAAAGGGCCGCCCTACAGCTGATCAGTGTTAAAAGCAAACAAATGAGTCGGGTCGTAAGTGCGAGGACCTTCCAGAAATGACTCTGACCAGCTAGCCACGCCCACCTAGTCACATGACCTCCAAGCCACACCCACAAAATAAGCCACACCCACAGAACTGGTAGTAAAAAAATTTAGAACCCACCCCTGGATGTCTCTATAAGAAATTGAATGTGGCTGGTAGGAACTATAGTTTCCCTCCAAACAGACATTTTTAGATCGCAGGCAGGCTGAATTTCACTCCGTTTTCTGCCTTCGCAAAGAGTGCAAAATCCAGGTCATGTGCCGTCCTTTCAAAAAAAACACCGACGGTTCATAAACACAATAAACGAAATAACAGCATTTTAAGTACTAAGGATAAAGCTGTGGTTATTATCATAATTGCTCTTTTGAATCAGTATTCCCCGGGCTTGGAATTGGATAAACCTTGATTGAATTGGGGATCAAAGATGGAGTGAGAAAGTAATGTAGGTTTCACATACCCCTCTTCTCATGATTGCGTATTGTAAGGTTAACAATAACAAGAGTTGGAAGGGACCTTGGAGGTCATCTAGTCCAACCCCTTGCTCACGCAGGTGTTGTGGCCCGTACGCGGCCTGTGCAGCTAGTAGCTGATTCAGACAGCGAGGAGGCTGGTGTGGTGCTGTGCCAGCAGCCTGTGCAGCTGGCACTCGAGTCGGACAATGAGGAGGCTGGAGAAGATGTAGTGCCAGAAGCGGGGATTCAGTCAGGGCCTTCAGAACCTCCAGAAGCTCCCTTAAGGGAAGAGGATGAAGAGGAGGAGCCTCTTCTCGATGCACGGGCGCGCAGAGCTGCCAAAAGGCAGGAGTGGCTCCTCAGGAGGAGGTCTCCTCGAGAGTAAGGCTTGGGGCTAATTGGCCACTCCCTTAGCCTATTTAAGGAGGAACGCCGACTGAAGCAATTTGCAGGGAACAAATTAGTTCACATACCTTCCTGTCTTGTCTTGCTTATCTTATCAGCTTCCTGCAAATTGCTTCTGGGCATTCTGCCAAACACAGTAAGCCTTCAGTATTATTCTTTGAATTCTTGGTGGCTGTTAATGCATTTAATTAACAGCCGTTGTTGCAAAAAACTGGTTTATTTAGTAAACTTTGTGTGTGCTGCGTTCTTTGGGGTCTGTAGCTGGGGCAGAACAGAGGAGACCTGTACTAGGGATTCAAACTGCCGAACTGCCGACCTTTCTGATTGACAAGCTCAGTGTCTTAGCCATTGAGCCACCTAGTCAGGCCTATTAAGGTCTATGCAAATGTTCAATTTAGAGATTTATTTCCAAAGCTGTTGTCAAGCCCATCAATTGGATGGCTAAGCAAATATTCCTCACGGTGTCCATCAAGCCCCTACCTCGCCTGAGGTAATTTTTTTAAAAAAAATTAATTAAAACAAAATCATTATGGAAAAGTAAAGTGGTTGTAAGACAAAGCATCAACTCGGAGTCCCCATTGTTATTTTAAAGACACATCGAAGGAGAAGGCTTTGGTGAATAATACAAAAGATTTTGTTGGTGTCTATTCCACCACAGGTAGTCCTCGACATACAACAGTTCATTTAGTGACCATTGAAAGTTACAAGGGCACTGAAAAAAAGATGATCTATGACAGGGGTGGGCAACTGTGGCCCTTTTACAATCTGTGGACTTCAACTCCCAGAATTCCTGAGACAGCTGTCAGGAATTCTGGGAGTTGAAGTCCACAGGTTGTAAAAGGGCCACAGTTGTCCAACCCTGATCTATGACCATTTTTCACCCTTACGACCATTGCAGCATGGTCACATGATCAAAATTTGGAAGGTTGGCAACTGGCATGTATTTATGATGGTTGCAGTATTCCTGGGTCATGTGATCCAGTGGTGGGATTCAAATAATTTAACAACCGGTTCTCTGACCTAATGACCGGCTGGGTGGGCGTGGCCATGTGGGCGTGGCCATGGGTGTGTGACAGACAGCACTCGGGTTCCTGCCCCCCCCCGGGAGTAAAAATGGGCCGGGGGGAATGTGCTGCAACCCCCAGTGCCCCGTTTTGGGCCTAGTAGGCCTCCCTGCATTTACCTGGGAGTCAAACTGGGGCATGTGGGGACTCCTGGAAGGGGCGGGGCAGAGCGGGGGTGGGGCCAACCAGTAATTCAATTACTGGTTCACCCGAACTGGCCGAACCGGCTGAATCCCACCACTGATGTCATCCCCTTTTGCAACCTTCTGACAAGCAAAATCAATGGGGAAGCCGGATTCATTTAACAACCGCGTTACTAATTTAACAACTACACTGGTTTACTTAGCAATGGTGGCAAGAAAAGTCATAAAATATGACAAAACTCACTCAACTAATTTCTCACTTAGCAACATAAATTTTGGCTCAGTTGTGATCATAAGTCGAGTATATATTAGGGTTAAACTAAGAGTCGAATGTAGGTATGTCTTATATCTTGGATATAAGAAGTTAGGAATTCAATCCTGACCAGCTCAAGGTTGACTCAGCCTTACATCCTTCCGAGGTCAGTAAAATGAGGACCCAGATTGTTGGGGGCAATAGGTTGACTCTGTAAACCGCTTAGAGAGAGCTAGAAAGCGCTATGAAGCCGTATATAAGTCTAAATGCTATTGCCCTTCCTTCCTTCCTTCCTTCCTTCCTTCCTCCCTCCCTCCCTCCTTCCTTCCTTCCTTCCTTCCTTCCTTCCTTCCTTCCTTCTTTCCTTCCTTCCTTTGCATGGTGGTGCAGTGTTTAGAATGCAGTACTGCAGGCCAACTCTGCCCACTGTCTGGAGTTCAATCCTGACTAGCTCAAGGTTGACTCAGCCTTCCATCCTTCGGAGGTTGGTAAAATGAGGACCCAGATTGTTGGGGGACAAGAGGCTGACTCTGTAAACCGCTTAGAGAGGGCTGTAAAGCACTATGAAGCCGTATATAAGTCTACCGTATTTTCCGGCGTATAAAACGACTTTTTAACACATGAAAATCTTCTCAAAAGTCAGGGGTCGTCTTATACGCCGGGTGTCATTCTCCTGTAACCAGGCAGACCAGCCCGAAAGGCTCTGACGAGCCTTAAATGGCTCTGGCGATCCAAGCTCTGACGATCCCAGTTGAGTTGCCTGCTAATCAGGCAACTCAACTGGGATGGCCAGAGCCATGTAAAAGGAAAAAAGCTTTCCCCCTCCAGCTTGCTTACCTTAGCTGCTAGTCGCAACGCTTGCCTTCCTTCGCTTCCCTGAATCCATTCCATCAGCAAGCAACTCCCTGCCTGCAATCAAGCAGGCAGTTGTGGACTTCAACCCCCAATATTCCTCAGCCAGCAAAACAAAGCTGGCTGAGGAATTCTGGGAGCTGAAGTCTACAAGTCTTAAAGTTGCCAAGGTTGGAGACCCCTGCTCTATTGGGTAAGTTTTTTTCCCCTTTGGGAGCTTTAAAAAAATAGTTAATTGGGGGTTTTTTTAGTTGTTCTTTTTTAGACCTAGCCATTTAAAGTTTAGGAAGTTTTAAATTTAGCTTTCATATAAAAATAAAAATAAAATAAAATAAAATAATATTTGTGCAGCTTTCTGAGATTTAATGTGTTTTTGTAGTGTTTCACTCTAACTACACAAACACAAAATCTCACAAAGCTGTATGTGGAATTTTGTGTGTGTAAAGTGTGAAAGTTGTTTTTTTTGGGCTTTTTGTGGCTGTGTGAGGTTCCTGCTTGTTGCAGGGGCCATTTTGGGTCTAGCACAGCTGCTTTTACATTGTGGGTGAGCCAGTTGATGTTTTTTAATTTTTATTTGGTGTGCGTTGGAAGAGGGGTAGTCTTATACGGCGAGTATAGCCCAAACCCTATATTTTAACAGGAAAATTCGGGGGTCGTCTTATACGCCCAGTCGTCTTATACGCCGGAAAATACGGTAAGTGCTATTACTATTCCTTCCTTCCTCCCTCCCTCCCTTCCTTCCTTCCTTCTTCCCTCCCTTCCTCCCTCCCTCCCTCCCT
Organism: Pantherophis guttatus; assembly: GCF_029531705.1. The sequence goes on along the minus strand of NW_026844028.1, from coordinate 96,752,087 downwards.
TCCTTCCTTGCCATGGTGGTGCAGTGGTTAGAATGCAGTACTGCAGGCCAACTCTGCCCACTGACTGGAGTTCGATCCTGACTAGCTCAAGGTCGACTCAGCCTTCCAACCTTCTGAGGTTGGTAAAACGAGGACCCAGATTGTTGGGGGCAGTAGGGTGACTCTGTAAACCGCTTAGAGAGGGCTGTAAAGCACTGTGAAGCCGTATATAAGTCTAAGTGCTATTACTATTCCTTCCCTCCTTCCACCCTCTTTCCTTCCTTCCTTCCTTCCTTCCTTCCTTGACATGGTGGTGCAGTGGTTAGAATGCAGTACTGCCGGCCAATTCTGCCCACTGTCTGGAGTTCGATCCTAACTAGCTCAAGGTCGACTCAATCTTCCATCCTTCTGAGGTTGGTAAAACGAGGACCCAGATTGTTGGGGGCAGTAGGGTGACTCTGTAAACCGCTTAGAGAGGGCTATAAAGCACTGTGAAGCCGTATATAAGTCTAAGTGCTATTACTATTCCTTCCTTCCTTCCTTCCTTCCTTCCTTCCTTCCTTCCTTCCTTCCTTCCTTCCTTCCTTCCTTGCCATGGTGGTGCAGTGGTTAGAATGCAGTACTGCAGGCCAACTCTGCCCACTGTCTGGAGTTCGATCCTGACTAGCTCAAGGTCGACACAACCTTCCATCCTTCTGAGGTTGGTAAAATGAGGACCCAGATTGTTGGGGCTTCCTTCCTTCCTTCCTTCCTCTTTCCTTCCTTCCTTCCTTCCTTCCTTCCTTCCTTCCTTCCTTCCTTCCTTCCTTCCTTCCTTCCTTCCTTCCTTGCCATGGTGGTGCAGTGGTTAGATTGCAGTACTGCAGGCCAACTCTGCCCACTGTCTGGAGTTCGATCCTGACTAGCTCAAGGTCGACTCAGCCTTCCATCCTTCCGAGGTGGGTAAAACGAGGGCCCAGATTATTGGGGGCAGTAGGCTGACTCTGTAAACCGCTTAGAGAGGGTTTGTAAAGCACTATGAAGCCGTATATAAGTCTAAGTGCTGTTGCTGTTGCTATCACGATCACAAACCACACAGGAGCAACACTGAGAAAAAAGGAGCACATAAGACTGGAGGGGGAAGAAGAGGATCTGTGAATCAAGACAAATAAATAGCCCAGCAAAAACATTAGAAAACCGTGATATGAGATGCAGTTCCAGACTTCTTTCAGAGCACAGGGATGTCATAGATAAAAGAGTTAAGAAATAAAAATTAGAGGTGATTTGTCTTCCAGCCTGCTTCCTCCCCCACCCCCACCGTTGTTTTCCAAGTACATTTCAGCAACTGGGGGCTGACAGAAATGATAAGTTATCTACCAGACAAGTACAGATTTCTCCTATTTGTCTTTACCATCGCCCTGAGCTCTGAGGAGGTTCAAGCAAGATAACCTGATTAAATGGTTGCCAACTCTCTTCTTTGCGGGGCGTGTGGTTGGGGACAAGCCGGGCTGCTTTTGCACAAATTAAAGCTTTTTAATGCTTTTCGTATTTAAGAGGTCTGTTATTTGGATGGATCGGAGCCAAGGAGTCAATTTTAGGGCTGGGTTTCAGGCCCAAAATGGGCCGATTTTATCTATCTATCTATCTATCTATCTATCTATCTATCTATCTATCTATTCTATCTACCTACCTACCTACCTACCTACCTACCTACCTATCCATCTATCTACCTATCTACCTATCCATCTATCTACCTATCTATCTACCTATCTACTACCTACCTACCTACTACCTACCTATCCATCTATCTACCTATCTACCTATCTACCTATCTACCTATCTACCTACCTACCTATCCATCTATCTACCTATCTACCTATCTACCTACCTACTATCTATCTATCTATCTATCTATCTATCTATCTATCTATCTATCTACCTACCTACCTACCTACCTACCTACCTACCTATCCATCTATCTACCTATCTACCTATCCATCTATCTACCTATCTATCTACCTATCTACCTACCTACCTACCTACCTACCTATCCATCTATCTACCTATCTACCTATCTATCTATCTACCTATCTACCTACCTACCTACCTACCTACCTACCTACCTATCTATCTATCTATCTATCTATCTATCTATCTATCTATCCAGTGGTGGGATTCAGCCAGTTCGCACCACTTCGGGGGAACCAGTTGTTAACTTTCTGAGCAGTTTGGTGAACTGGTTGTTGGAAGAAATCATTAGGGCAGAGAACCGGTTGTTAAATTATTTGAATCCCACCACTGTATCTATCTATCATCTACCTACCTACCAGTATCTATCTGCCTCCCTGCCTACCTATCATCTATCCATCCGTCTATCTATCTATCTATCTATCTATCTATCTATCTATCTATCTATCTATTTTCTTCCTACCTAACTACCAGTATCTATCTATCTGCCTGCACGCCTGCCTACCTATCTATCATCCATCCATCTGTCCGTCCGTCCGTCCATCTGGTACTTTTCGGCAGCTTCTTTGCCAGCTGCTTTCCAGCAGCGGCAGCTGGCTGGGGGCCACCGAAAACTCCAGTCAGCTTGCCTTCCAGACTCTGGACCAGCCGCCATGGAAGGTAAGCAACCCGAACAAAGAGGCAGTGTTGGGGGAGGAAGTGGGGCCACTAAAGGAGGGGAAATGGTGGTGACTGGCGAAGGGAGGGTGGGGATAGATAGGTGGAAATTTCAAAAAATTTCCTACCTTTTCCTGTGGGCATGGCTAGGTGGGGGGGGGGTCATGTGACTGAGTGGGCGTGGGAGTGAGTGACATCAAGTTGGCCACACCCACTCAGTCACATGCCTTCCCACGTAGCCACACCCACCAAACTGGTAGGGAAAATTTTTGAAACCCACCACTGCCTGGATACCAATATATTGTGGGTATGAGTGATAAAGTATCACAACTATATTTCATAATTTAAGCCCCTACTTCTGATTTAAGCAAGAGAAAGTTCTTGCTCTCTTATTAGACTTCCAACTTTTGTCATTCCTAAATTGTTCCTAAATTCCTAAACTAAACCCTCTGTGAAGTTTCCGAAAGATGCCTTAATTAGTTCATGAGCCATGATCCAAACTTCAAAGGAAATACAGTCATTTATTAGGAGCACCATTTCGGCAATATTCGGATGCAGTTAGAACTAATCCCACGTGGATTTACATTCCCCTATGACCGTGTCTCTCCCCTCCTCTCTGACCATGTCATAAATCACATTCTCCAATTAACCATTTTGGCCAGCTGTGAAATCCAACACCCTCCTTCTGATTGCGGTCAGAAAGAATGTATGGAATGTAACTTCAGTTAGGGAAATCAATCAGCTCTATCAGTTCTCCCTCCCTCCTGCTCATGGCAACTTGAAAGCTTTGCAAGTTGACATTCAGCTCCCCTCACTTCCCGAGGGTGACCTGTGCAAAGCAAACCCTGGTTTTAAAGAAGAGATTGGACAGCCATTTGTCGGAGATGGCATAGGGTCTCCTGCTTGAGCAGGGGGTTTATTTATTTATTTATTGTTTCAATTTATATGCCACCCTTCTCCGGAGACTCAGGGCGGCTTACAATGTGCTAAGCAATAGCCTTCATACTTTTGTATATACCTGCTTAGTAGGGCTTTCGCCCCCCCCTCAAGCAGTGTTCTTTTTTATACAAAGTCAGCTTATTGCCCCCACAAAGTCAGCTTATTGCCTCCGGGTCCTCATTTTACCTCCCTCGAAAGGATGGAAGGCTGAGTCAACCTTGAGCCTGGTGAGATTTGAACTCGCAGTAATTGCAGGCAGCTGGTGCTACTTAACAGCACTTTAGTCTGCTGCGCCACCAAGGCTCTAAGGGTGGACTAGAAGACCTCCAAGGTCCCTTCCAACTCTGTTATTCCATTATAAATTTAGAAGAAAACATTGATGCTTTTTCCCCAAGTTTGAGAGTTCACCTAGCCTGGCTAGGTGGCTCAGTGGCTTAAGATGCTGAACTTGTCGATCAGAAAGGTCGGGAGTTTGGCGGTTCGAATCCCTAGTATAGGTCTCCCGCGTGAGGAGGTGGTTGGACTAGATGACCTCCAAAGTCTCTTCCAACTCTGTTACTGTTATTGTCATTACTAGTAAGCAGATATTATATGTCATCCCAGTCAAAGACTTTTGAGATTAACAAGGGAAACACCAACAACGGTAGCCATAAAAATATAATTTATGAAGGCCATGAATTTATGGGAAATAAGCAAGAGCCAGCATAGTATCAGAGGACTCAAAATTTAATGAAAGAAGACCTTTTTTTCTGCCCACTTAAAGATTAATAGAGGGGAAGAGGTCAACCACTGACCTTGGAGGGCAAGCTATTCCTTGACCCTTGCGCTGGGACCTCATCCTTTTTTGGGGGTGGGGAGGAGACCCCCAACTTCTTAGCATGCCAGATTTGGTGAACCATGTCTACCTTTTTGAATTTTGTGCCCTGGATCAGTGTGGCTCAACCTTGGCAACTTGAAGATGTGTGGACTTCAATTCCCAGAATTCCCCAGCCAGCCAGAGAAACATTGGAATGGTCAGATTCTAATCTAAGAAGACAGTTCGGTAAATATCAAGGATCCAAACCAGAAGAACTTTGTGATTCTCATATTGCTAACATGGAATAGAATAGAATGGAATAACAAAGTTTGGAAGGGACCTTGGAGGTCTTCTAGTCCAACCCCCTGCTTAGGCAGGAAACCAGAGGTGAAATTCACTTACCTTTCCCTACCAGCTCGCAAATGTGAGCACGTGTGCCTCCTCCACGCATGTGCAGAACATTCTGCACATGCTTGGAGGATAAAAAACAGGACGTGATGATGTCCAGGTGGGTGGAGCCTCCCACCAGCGGCGCTACCAGTTCGCATGATACGGATAGATCTGGCTGAATTTCATCAGTGCAGGAAACCCTACACCACATCAGACAAATGGTTGTCCAATCTCTTCTTAAAAACTTCCAGTGTTGGAGCATTTACAACTTCTGGAGGCAAGTTGTTCCACTGATTAATTGTTCTAACTGTCAGGAAATTTCTCCTTAGTTTTAGGTTGCTTCTCTCCTTGCTTAGTTTCCACCCATTGCTTCTTGTCCTGCCTTCAGGTGCTTTGGAGAATAGCTTGACTCCCTCTTCTTTGTGGCCGCCCCTGAGATATTGGAACACTGCTCTCATGTCTCCCCTAGTCCTTCTTTTCATTAAACTAGACTAGAAAAGTTTCATTAAACTTTTCATTAAACATGGCTGGTAGCTCTTATGAATATATATAGAGTTATGTTTAATGAATATATATATATTCTTACATCTTCGTAGGATTTATGTGTGTTTTTCCTCTAGCCAGGTTTTTCCTACGCAACCAAGGTTTTTCTGCTGTTTTCTGCTAGATATTGTACCTTTACAGGGAGGATACATGAGATGTGGGTGTGGCTTACTGATGATGGCTAACGAGCCAGAAATAGATCTATATAAGTCTCTCACCTGGCAACAAGAACTTGAAAGAAAAAAGCCCAGAATCGAGTGGATGTGATTCCACTGAGCTAGGGCTATATATATATTTGTATATATATATACAAAGATGGAGTAGCTCTTTCCTCCGAAAAGACTGGCATCGCTCCCATTGCACCAAAAGCATTGGTCAAAGAAATCCAGAACTGGGAATTTTCTGTGTTCCACATTTGAAAATAAAGCTCCTTGGTAGAAACATTGGGTTATCATTCAAAACTTTTCAGCAATCTGTCTAATGAATCCTAACACAGACAGTGGTTGTGTTGTTTTTCTTCTTTCCTGGCTGTTGCCAGGGAGATCTAGGGGAAAAAAAAAAAGATACTTATGACCACAACTGAACCCAAAATTTCTGCTGCTAAGTAAAACATTTGTTAAGTGAGTTTACCCCATTTTACGACTTTTCTTGCCCCAGTTGTTAAATGAATCACTGCAGTTCAGTGGTGGGATTCAGCCGGTTCTCTTCAGATCGTGCGAACTGGTAGCGGCGAGTGCAAAAGGCTCTGCCCACCTGCCCGGATGTAATGCACGACTACTGTGCATGCACAGAAGGACGTGCGCATGTGCAGAGGTGGCCCGTGTGAGTGAAGCTAGCGCGTGCGAGCGCTCACATTTGTGAATTGGTAAGGAAAGTAAGTGAATCCCACCTCTGCTGCCGTTGGTAAATTAGTAACGCGGTTGTTAAGTGGGAAAGAAGCAGGGGAAGGGGAGGAAATTCTGAAGCTACCCCATTTTGCATTGCAACCCTATTTATGGACGCTTTACTCCTAGCAACCTAATGGGTCTCCCGGTCTCCCAAAGACTGTGCGTTCCCTGCTTAGAGGCAGCCTGGCCTAAATTCCCCTTTATACAGTGGTGGGATTCAAATAATTTAACAACCGGTTCTCTGCCTTAATGATTTCTTCCAACAACCAGTTCACCAAACTGTTCAGAAAGTTAACAACCGGTTCTCCCGAAGTGGTGCGAACTGGCTGAATCCCCCTGCTGCCTTTATAGAACAAACCTGTTTGTGGGTTCCAACGACCAGTTCCTTCTTCAACCTTCTAACCAGGCAGGCCCATTTCTGAAAAGCTGCCAGGGACGAGACAAAACCGAGAGGAACCACAACCCCCGTTGAACAAAGTCCTCGGTGCAAACCAAGGGAAATAAAAATGACGGGTGCGTTAATGATGTGTTTTATGGGCCGCCATCTGTCTCGGGGAAAGGTCAAAGCAAAATGGCAAAGAGCCACTCGGGTGATTGGTGCGCGTCTGTGTTTCTCTCTCTGTGTGTGTGTGTGTTTGTGTGAGTGTGGATAGAGGCTGGAAGGAGGTGGTCGAGGAACAGGGAAATAGCCCTCCTCGTCTCCCAACACGGCCCAAAGAGCTCCGGTGTGACATCATATAAATACCATAATTGGGAAGTGGTAAATTGCACTGGGCCTGCCTTTGGAATTTGATGTGTCAATAAACAAGTTCAAGGTGACACGTCGGATCAATACCGGGCGACAAGAATCATCCGACGAATTTACTGCAAAGTAATTGGGTGCAAAATGACTCGAGTCAACCTTCAGACGGCAGGAAAATCAGACCAACGGGGCAAAGCTACAGGCAACGGTTTGTACCTGTCAGACGGTGCTTAAGGTGCCTCGCTCGGCGCTAATAGAGTTGTTTTAAGAGAGCGAGAGACACACACATGCACACACCAATATGCCCCACGCAAGAAAATAATAAAGAGAGCCCTCTTTCTAGCAACCCCCACTTCCATTTTATTACGAAACATATCCAAAGCACTGATATAACCCTGCGCACCCCTGGAGGGGATCTAAGCAGAGGAACCGGACAACCAAGGCTCGCGGTGATCTTCCATATTTATATTTTTCTTCCTGTCTGCATTTAGATGACAAATAAAACAGGCCTAAGAAATCGTTCCAACACCCCCGCCCTCCTCTTTCAATCCAAATAAGGGGATTTTTTTTTTTCAGGGGGCTGGAATTCCTTTTTATCTTCCTTTAATTTCTCTCATGCCTCTGCGTTTTCGATCCAGCAGGAAAACCAATTGCGGATGTACGCATTTTAAATTTGGTTTTAAATTATTGGGGTTTTTAAATTTGTTCAGCCAAATTATTTAATTCGTTTTATTTTGGTTTTAAATTTTGTATTTATATGTTTTATTCTATGGCTGTTCACCGCCCTGAGTCCTTCGGGAGTAGGGCGGTATATAAATTTAATAAATAAATAAATAAATAAATAAATAAATAAATAAATACATACATACATACATACATACATACATACATACATACATACACACACGCAAAGCCATTGTTTCAGGGGTGAAATGCTCCTGGTTCGGACCGGATCGCCCGATCCGGTAGCAATGGAGGCGGGTGGTTTGGAGAACCGGTAGCAAAAATCCCTGCCCCCCCACCACCACCGTGCCCAGCTGAGCCGCTTTTTTTCTTTTAAATGCCTCTGACGATCCAAGCTGAGTTGCCTGATCGTCAGAGGCATTTAAAAGAAAAAAAAGCCTCTGCCGATCAGGCAACTCAGCTGGGATCATCAGTAAAAAAAAAAAAATGGCCACGCCCACTCAGTCACATTACCCACCCACCCCACCAAGCCACGGCCACAGAACCGGTAGTAACAAATTTTAGATTTCACCACTACATCGTTTATCATTGTGCAATGTAGAAGTGTGTGTGTGGGAGGTGACACACGAGGTACTAATACCACTCTATAAAGCTTTAGTAAGACCACATGTAGAGTACTGCATCCAGTTTTGGTCACCACACTATAAAAAAGATGTTGAGACTCTAGAAGAAGCGCAGAGGAGAGCAACCAGGAGGATTAGGGGACTGGAGAATAAAACGTATAATGAAAAGTTACATGAACTGGGCATGGATAGTCTAGTGAAGAGAAGGACCAGGGGAGACATGATAGCAGTCTTCCAATACTTGAGGGGCTGCCACAGAGAGGAAGGGATCAAGCTATTTTCTAAAGCACCTGAAGGCCAGACAAGAAACAATGGATGGAAACTGATCAAGGAGAGATTCAACCTGGAAATAAGGAGACATTTTCTGACCGTGAGAACAATCAACCAATGGAACAGAAGTTGCCTTCAGAAGTTGTGGGACCTTCAACACTGGAGGCTTTCAAAAAGTGACTGGACTGCCATCTGTCAGAAATGGTGTAGGGTCTCTTGCTTCGGTGTGGGGGTTGGACTAGATGACCTACAAGGTCCCTTCCAACTCTGTTAATCTATAATTAATAAAAATAATTAGTGGATTTACGTTTTCGGTTTGGGGAAATGTTAGGAAAGTCACCGAGGCCTCTGCTCCCCTTGAATGTTGCTAATTAATCTACCGTGTTTACCCGACAATAAGACCGTGTCTTATATTAAATTTTGCTCCAAAAGACGCATTAGGGCTTATTTTCTGATTAGGTCTTATTTTGGGGGAAATACACGGTACTAAATGCGTCTGTCTGGCTGACAATCTTAACTGGGGCTTATTTTGGGGGTAGAGCTTATATTACGAGCATCCTGAAAAATCATGCTAGGACTTATTTTTCGGCTTGGTCCTATGTTCGGGGAAACAGGGTAGTTAATCCAGTTTGAATAACTTCGTAATAAAGCGTAACTGTCAGCACTTCAAGCTGCATTTACTCTAGTGCTGACATAAGAAGGAGAAGCGGAGGCGTCTGGACAGGGACGTTTGACTTTTCACCTACTTATTTTCCCTGGAGATAATATCCCCTAGGAGATGGGATGGGAGGGGGGAAATTCCTTTGAGCTGGAGCAGTAGATTAGGGGTAGAGTGACTTGGAAGATGGCCAATGAGTGCAGGGGAGTGGGGAACGGAAAGGGAGGGTTTTGGGTCTGGAAGTCAGTGTTGGCAGTGATGGAGTCGGAATTAGAATGTCGTGTTTAATAAATGGGAGTTTTCTTCAAAGACTTGTTTGAAATGCAATTTATTTGAGATGACCTCGAAACCTGACAGTAACTTCCTTATGATCAGGGAAGAGAAAGGGAGAGATAAGAGATAGGTAGGGAGAAAGTTTCATTCAGGTAATCCTCAACTTACGACCACAATCGAGCCCAACACTTGCTAAGCGAGACGGTGGTGAAATGAATTTCGCCCCATTTTACGACTTTTCTTGCCACGGTTGCTAAGTGAGTAACTGCCGTTGTTAAGTTAGCCACACGGTTGCTAAGTGAATCTGGCTTCCCCATCCTGCTTGTCACATGACACATGATATTGCAACTGTCATAAATATGAGTCAGTTGCCAAGTGCCTGAATTTGGATTATGTGACCATGGAGAGGCTGCAACGGTCGTAAGTGTGAAACACAGTCCTAAATCACTTTTTCTGGTGCTGTTGCAACTTCGAAAGGTCACTCAGTGAACTGTTGTAAATCAAGGATTACCTGGATTCACAAGTTTACAATTTTTTTTTCCAACATAGGAACAGACCCTTGTTTTCAACAGAGGAAATTAAGGTAATTAAAAAAAAGGGACAGAGAATGGAAACAGTGTCAAACTTGGTATATTTGCAGGTAGTCTTCAACTTACAACCATTCGTTTAGTGACTGTCTGAATTGCAATAGCACTGTTTTTTCTCCTCCTCTTCCTTTTCCTCCTCTTCCTCTTTCTCCTCTTCCTCCTCCTCCTCTCCCTCCTCTTCTTCTTCCACTTTTTCCTCTTCTTCCTCCTCCTCCTTCCCCTCCTCTTTCTCCTCCTCTTCCTCTTTCTCCTCTCCCTCTTTCTCCTCCTCCTCCTTTCTCCTCCTCCTCTTTCTCCTCCTGCTCCTTTCTCCTCTTCCTTCTCCCCTCTTTCTCCTCCTGCTCTTTCTCCTTCCTTCTCCTCCTCCTCCTCCTCTTTCTCCTCCTCCTCCTTTCTCCTCTTCCTTCTTCTCCTCCTCCTCCTCCTCTTTTCTCCTCCTCCTCTTTCTCCTCTCCTTCTCCTTTCCCTCTTCCTCTTTTTCTCCTCCTTCTCCTCCTCTCTTCTTCTTCCTCTTTCTCATCCTCCTTTCTCCTCTTCCTTCTCCTCTCCTTCTTCCTCTCTCCTCCTCCTCTTTCTCCTCTTCCTTCTCCTCCTCCTCCTCTCCCTCCTCCTTTCCCTCTTCCTCTTTCTCCTCTTCATCCTCCTCCTCTTCCTCCTCTCCCTCTCCCTCTCCTCCTCCTTCTTTCTCTTCTTCCTTCTCCTTCTCCCTCTTCCTCTTTCTCCTCCTCCTTTTTCTCCTCCTCCTCTTTCTCCTCCTTTTTCTCCTCCTCCTCTTTCTCCTCCTCCTTCTCCTCCTCCTCTCCCTCCTCCCCTCCATCTTCCTCTTTCTCCTCTTCATCCTCCTTCTCCTCCTCTTCCTCCTCCTCTCCCTCCTCTCCCTCTCCCTCTCTCCTCCTTTCTCTTCTTTCTCCTCCTCTTTCTCCCCTTCCTTCTTCTCCTCCTCCTCCTCTCTCACCATCCGCGAGAATCAGATATATACGTGGCAAGTTCAAGGATGCTGATGAAACGTGTCATCCCTCTCATCGACTCACAACCCAGACTTTTGAACACAAAGATTGCATTCGCTTCTGCTGATACATTTTGCAGACTCGCCTTCCCGGGGCTAAAAAACGGAGAGCTTCTGGCAGGCAGCGCAACTCCATAACTTACCATAATCCCTCCGCAAGAGTGGGGAAAAAAACCAACAACAGGCAAACTTGATATTCCACTTTATTGATGGACTGCCCAGACTGGATGAAGCAACGTGAAGCATTTGTAAGCTTTGGACAAACCGAGGTTCTGGCTAAAAGGCTGAAAATTTAATGGATGTCAAGAAGTAGGAATGGGGAGAGGATTTAAGCTGAAAGGGATTTAAGTGGGAGACAGATGCCAAGAATCAGATCTCTGCAAAGATTTATGGATGTACTTAGCTTGAACCCCACACCTTATAAGGCTTGTTGATAGCCAGTAGGTAGTTACTGTGTATTGAAAAACTCAATGACATGAAGCTGATCCCAGAGAAATTCACTAGCTGTGAAATGAGTAGGAACTGGGGTTGTAGAATGGATACCTTATTAAACCGGAATAGCCTCTATTAAATACAATAACTACCATTTTTTTCATAAGATCACTATGATACAGGTCATCCTCGATTTGCAACCATAATGGAGCCTTATAAGTCTTGACAGTGATAAGTGTTCTGACCCAGGTCTCCAAACACTACTGTTGTGGCTCCGTTGCCTGAGCCTGGGCTATCGACAGATGCAGACTCTGAGAGTGAGGAAGAGGAGTTGGCAAGGCCTCCCTCTCCAGGACCCTCCTCTCTGGCAATGCCTCCGGAGGACACTGAAGGCCAAAAAATAGGCTCAGAGTCAAGCACGTCCCCGCAGCCACAGGTGGACAGCGACGAAGGAGATAAGTGCTGGCTGGACCCTCGCCAGAGGCGCAGGGAGAAGCGTGCGCAGCAGAGGGGAAGGCGTGCCAGAGATTAGCTGAGTCACTGGACCACACCCCACAGGGTATAAATGTGGGTGTGGTGGCCGGTTCAGTTTGTGATGAGCAAAAACTAGAAATAATCCATGATCTCTGCGTTACTGGATTTTGCCTGCTTTATCAGATTGCATTTGGATTAATCCTTGTATTGTTGAAAACTCTGCCTTTTTTATCGGAATGCTGGCAGTCTAATCTTTGTTTTGTGTGAGTAAAGTCTGAATTGGCAGCTAGCCACTGGGTTGCTGCCAGCTTTATTTTCAAAGAATTTTGTCGTGTGGCTTATTAACTCTGGGCCATCTGTGGGGGTGTGTGAGTGGAACGGGGACAGAACATCTGAAGTTAACTCAAAGATTCCTTTATTAGGAGTGCCGGCAAAAAAGTTTCTCTCACTGCAGGCTAACAAGTCCATCTGACCAGGAGATGAATAGTTGTCTGCCACATCTATTCATCTCCGCCCACTGCCTTTTATTCCCCAGAGCTAGGGTGGGGCTTCACTAGCATCTTCTGTCCCAAGGACCGGCCCATTGATTTCCACTGCTCTCCTTTCCTCTGCCTTATGCACTGGACCCAGCTGTTCCTCCTCTTCCTCATCAGTCACCTCCAGACCTGAGGGCTGTTGACCCTCCATCTGAGGGCTGGGGATGGCCCAGGCTCCGCCTCTCTCTCTCTCTCTCTCTCTCTCTCTCTCTCTCTCTCTCTCTCTCTCTCTGCCAGCTCCATTCCCTCTTCCCCCTCGGAGCTCTCAGGTTGCCTTATTTATTTATTTATTTATTTATTGGTTCAATTTATATGCCGCCCTTCTCCGGAGACTCAGGGAGGCTTACAATGCGTTAAGCAATAGCCTTCATACTTTTGTATATACCTGCTTAGTAGGGCTTCCTCCCCCCCCCAAGCGGTGTTCTTTTTTATACAAAGTCAGCTTATTGCCCCCACAATCCGGGCCCTCATTTTACCTACCTTCGAAAGGAGGGAAGGCTGAGTCAACCTTGAGCCTGGTGAGATTTGAACTTGCAATAATTGCAGGCAGCTGGTGTTATCTTAACAATGCTTTAGTCTGCTGCGCCACCAAGGCTCTTGATGCTGACCCTGACTCCCAGGCCTCCTCTTCTTCTGATTCGGCTGGAGGGGCCCGCAGCTGACAGGCCACAACAAGAAGTCATTTCTGTGACCAACCCAATTTTACAAGCTTTCCCCCCCCCCAGTGGTCCTTATATGAATGAATGCCACACAGTCCTTAAGTGAGCCAATTCTTTGCTGTGAGCCGGTTCTGCCAAAAAAACCGGAAGTAAGTCTCAGTTTTCGCCAAAACTCTTATAAAACGAGGTCATGTGACTGAAGGGTGCTGCAAATGGCCATAAATGGGAGCCGGTTGCTAAGTGGCCAATATACAGTCACGTGACAGTGGAGCTGGATTGTAAATACCCCCAGGGTGTTTCGTTGCAACTTCGACTGATTGTAAGTCGAGGACTATCGGTGATTACAAAGAGTTAGAATGAAACACAATCTCATTGTCTATATGGTATAGGACAGGGGTGTCAAACTCATGGCCCGCGGACCGGATGCATCACGCACTGCCCATGCCCACCCCTGGTTTAGCGAATGGGGAAAAAGTTGTGATATGTCACGTGACGACAACGTGACGCTGCAGGTTTGACATCCCTGGTAGAGGGTTTCCTGCCTGAGCAGGGGGCTGGACTAGAAGACCTCCAAGCTGCCTTCCAACTCTGTTTATTCTATTCTATTCTATTCTATTCTATTCTATTCTATTCTATTCTATTCTATTCTATTCTATTCTATCCTATCCTATCCTATCCTATCCTATCCTATCCTATCCTATCCTATCCTATCCTATCCTATTATTATTTTACTCTACTCTACTCTACTCTACTCTACTCTACTCTACTCTATTCTATTATTTTACTCTACTCTACTCTACTGTATTCTATTCTATTCTATTCCTATTCTATTATTATTATTATTATTATTATTATTATTATTATTATTATTATTATTTAATTTGATTTATATACCGCCCTTCTCCGGAGACTCAGGGCGGCTTACAATGCGTTAAGCAATAGCCTTCATTCTTTTGTATATTTTATACAAAGTCAGCTTATTGCCCCCACAAACTGGGTCCTCATTTCACCTACCTTAGAAAGGATGGAAGGCTGAGTCAACCTTGAGCCTTGGAGAGATTCGAACCAGCAGTAAATTGCAGGCAGCTGTGTTAATAACAGGGTGCATTAAACTACTGTACTATCAAGGCTCTTTTACTCTACTCTACTCTATTCTATTCTATTATTTTATTATTTTACTCTACACTACACTACTCTACTGTATTCTATTCTATTCTATTCTATTCCTATTCTATTCTATTCTGTTATTATTTTACTCTACTCTACTCTATTCTATTATTTTACTCTACACTACACTACTCTACTGTATTCTATTCTATTCTATTCTATTATTATTTTACTTTACTCTACTCTACTCTACTCTACTCTACTCTACTCTACTCTATTATTATTTTACTCTACTCTGCTCTGCTCTACTCTATTCTATTATTATTTTACTCTACTCTACTCTTCTCTATTCTTTTACTCTACACTACTGTATTGTATTGTATTGTATTGTATTCCTATTCTATTCTATTCTATTCTATTCTATTCTAATTCTATTCTTATTTTACTCTATTCTATTATTTTACTCTACACTACACTACTTTACTCTACTCTACTCTACTCTACTCTACTGTATTCTATTCTATTCCTCTACTCTACTCTACTCTACTCTACTCTACTCTACTCTACTCTACTCATTTCACATCATCCCAAAGTTCATTAGGAGTTATAGATAGTCCTCGACTTACAACAGTCATTTGTGACCTTTATTCTAAGTTGCAACGGCACTGAAAAAGGTGACTTATGACAGTTTTTTTGACACTTATGACCCTTGCAGCATCCCCATGATCACATAATCAAAATCCGGGTGCTTGGCAGCTGGCATGTATGTATTAATGATTGTTGTCCTGCCCTGTCCTCGGGTTATGTGATTGCCATTTGTAACCTCCCCAGCCGGCCTCTGACCACAAAGTCAAATGGAGGAAGCCAGATTTGCTTAACAGCCGCTTGATTCACTTAACAACTGCAGTGATTTGCTTAACAACTGTGGCCAAAAAAGGTCATGAAACGGGACACAACTCACATAACAACCATCTTGCTTAGCAACAGAAATTCTGGGCTCCCTTGCGGTCGTAAGTCGAGGACTACCTGCAGAGCAAGACACAGCTGAGTGAATCCATCTGATCGCCAATTGCTTTCAACCGGCATGTGGCTCGAAGTCAATCCTTCCCATGAAAAACATTTTGCCTGAGCCCCAAACTCCACCATATTAATCGGACACGGAGAGGTAAAGGATACATTTGATTTAGGCTTGCTTTTCATTCCTCGTGGACCGTGGCAAAAGCCTGCCTGGAAATTGAGGCCGTCACGTACCTGGAACTTGCTTAACAAGATGCAATGTGGAAGGCAAACCGGTTATTTTGAGCCTAGAACTTTTGCTCCTGACCTAGATAGATCTCTCTCTCACAGATTACAATTCCGTGGATTAATGAGCAGCCTAGATGTAAATGTTCTCGGCTTCCTTCCAGGTGGCATTAACCTCTCTCCAAAGCAGGAACTCAGTTTCTGATCCTATGTTTCCTCTTGAGTAATTTTTTTTAAAAAAATTAGAGTAGAGTAGAGTAGAGTAGAGTAGAGTAGAATAGAAGCTGGAAGAGACCTTGGAAGTCTTCTAGTCCAACCCCCTTCTTAGGCAGAAAACCCGACAGCATTTCAGACAAAGGGTTGTCCAATTCCTTCTTAAAAACTAGGATAAGAATAGAATAGAATAGAATAGAATAGAATAGAATAGAATAGAATAGAATAGAATAGAACAGAACAGAACAGAACAGAACAGAACAGAACAGAACAGAATAGAATAGAATAACAGAGTTGGAAGGGACCTTGGAGGTCTTCTAGTCCAACCCCCTGCTTAGGCAGGAAACCGTACACCACTTCTAACAAATGGTTATCCAACATCTTCTTAAAAACTTCCAGTGTTGGTGCATTCACAACTTCTAAAGGCAAATTGTTCCACTGATTAATTGTTCTAACTGACAGGAAATTTCTCCTTAGTTCTAGGTTGCTTCTGTCCTTGCTTAGTTTCCACCCATTGCTTCTTGTCCTGCCCTCAGGTGCTTTGGAGAGTAGCTTGGCTCCCTCTTCTTTGTGGCAGCCCCTGAGATATTGGAAGACTGCTATCATGTCTCCCCTGGTCCTTCTTTTCATAAGACTAGATATATCCAGTTCCACAAGGGTGGGTTCTACTTACCTTTACTACCAGTTCGCAACGGGGCCGCATGCAGAAGCATTTTGATGACGGCGGGGTCAGTGGGCGGAGCCTCCCGCTGGTTTTACTACCGGTTCTATAGAACTGGTACGAACCGGGGGCAACCCACCACTTCAGTTCCAGCAACCATTCTTTATATGTTTTATCCTCCAGTCCCCTAATCATCTTTGTTGCTCTTCTCTGCACTCTTTCTAGAGTCTCAACATCTAGATTCTCAACATCAATTTCCCAGCTTGGAATCCAGTGCATTCAACACATAAACGTCACTGAAAGACAGGTAGTCCTCGAGTCATGACCGCAACTGAGCCCCAAATGTACTTTGCTAAATGAAACATTTGTTAAGTGAGTTTGCATCATTTTATGACTTTTCTTGCCACAGTTGTTAAGTGAATCCTTGCATTTGTTCTGTTAGTAACATGGTTGTTCCATGAATCTGATTTCTCCTAATTCAACCAAGTGTATAATCAGTCACAATCCCTGAGTCCTTCTTGGTTGTTGGTTTTTTTTTTTAATCTTTCTTTTCTCCATACCTTGACTTGTTAGAAACAACTGTCCATACTAGGATAAGAATAGAATAGAATAGAATAGAATAGAATAGAATAGAATAGAATAGAATAACCGAGTTGGAAGGGACCTTGGAGGTCTTCTAGTCCACCCCCCTGCTTAGGCAGGAAACCCTACACCACTTCAGACAAATGGTTATCCAACCTCTTCTTAAAAACTTCCAGTGTTGGAGCATTCACAACCTCTGGAGGCAAGTTGTTCCACTTATTAATTGTTCTAACCATCAGGAAATTTCTCCTTAGTTCTAAATTGCTTCTCTCCTTGATTAGTTTCCACCCATTGCTTCTTGTCTTGCCCTCAGGTGCTTTGGAGAATAGCTTGACTCCCTCTTCTTTGTGGCCGCCCCTCAGATACTGGAACACTGCTATCATGTCTCCCCTAGTCCTTCTTTTCATCAAACTAAACATACCCAGTTCCTGCGACTGTTCTTCATATATTTTAGCCTCCAGTCCCCTAATCATCTTTGTTGCTCTTCTCTGCACCATTTCAAGAGTCTCCACATCTTTTTTACATCATGGCGACCAAAACTGAATGCAGTATTCCAAGTGTGGCCTTACCAAGGCATTATAAAGTGGTATTAACACTTCACGCGATCTTGGTTCTATCCCTCTGTTTATGCAGCCCAGAACTGTGTTGGCTTTTTTGGCAGCTGCTGCACACGGCTGGCTCATATCTAAATGGTTGTCTACTAGGACTCCAAGATCCCTCTCACAGTTACTGCTATTGAGCAAGGTACCACATATACGGTACCTGTGCATTTTGTTTTTCTTCCCTGAATGTAGAAATGCCATAAGAATATGGCACTTCTGTTCACAGCCTGGTTAAGTGAATCATTGCAGTTATTTTGAATTTATATGTTACCAACGAAGAAATGAAGTGAGACTAGTATACAGTAGTGGCCAAAATTATGGAAACCTTTTGGGAAAAGTGTATTTTTGAGGTTTGATGGCTAATAACATCACTTCTTTTTGGAGTTTCAAGATAATCCTATTCCACTGCTGGAATGGCCTGGGAATAGCCCAGACCTTAACCCAATTGAAAATCTATGGAGCCGACTAAAGAAACTTATTAGTCAGAAGTGACCCAGCAATAAAAACCCAGTTAATAGAAGCCATCCTTCAATCTTGGTTTCACATGATAACAGATGCAGAACTAAAAGACTTGGTTCACTCCATGGGAAGACGTTGTAAGGCCATCATTCATGCTAAAGGTTACCCAACTAAGTATTAACTGACATGGGGATCATTTTTGTATATCTCGTTTTTTCTATGGTGATCATTTTTATATATCTCATTTTTTCGATGTATTTCACTTTTCTTCTTTATACTGTAACTGCTATTCTAATAGCAAATCCTTCATAAAAGCTATTGCATTACATTCTTGATTCAATTATCTTTCCATTGATATATAATTTTATGGTACTACTCCCCCCAAAAATGGTGTTATTAACTAGTTTTAGATTTTGTATGTTATAATACAAAATGTGACAATAATGCAACAAATGACTTTTCATATAATTTTTGCGCTGAGAATTGCTTCACGCCGCCTGTTAGTACCGACCGTTTGAAGGATAACTTTTGATCTGCCTGTCTGTTGGATTAATGAAATTTAGATTGCTTTGTTTAAAAATGACTGAGCAAATGAAATTGTCCACCACCCCTGCTTGGAGATTAATTTAATTTTAATTGAATGTATTAAATTTGTTATAGCTGCCCCCTCCATTAGACTCTGGGGCGGCTTACAAAAGTCTAGAAAACAATTAAAACAGAACCATTAACCACACATAAGGAGGCAGTCTGAACTCAAATAACCAGAACCATAAACAGTACAGCTATAACAGATGCATTAGCGAACACATTAACTCCGGGGCTAATATATCATTAGCCCCTATGTCAATAAGCGCAGTATAGTAAGCATAATATTTCAGCAACCTCTGGATGTTAGTAGCTTCTTCACTTCTGCCATACAATAATGGGACTGCAAGTATAACAGGGAAATTGTTCCTCAACTTTAACACGGAGTTTAAAATTATTCCATTGGTTCTCAAGCACCAGAAGGCAGGACAAGAAGCAACTTAATCAAGGAGAGAACCAGTGGGGGGTTTCTACCAGTTCGCCCCGGTTCGGGCGAATCGGTAGCGGCGGTGGTGGGAGGCTCTCACAGTTGTTAAGTTGTCACGCGCGCACTCACAGTTCCGAACCGGTAGCGAAGATAAGTAAAACCCACCACTGAAGAGAACTGACCTAGAAGTAAGGAGAAATTTCTTAACAGTGAGAACAATTAACCCGTGGAACAGCTTGCCTCCAGAAGTTGTAGGTGCTCCATCATTGGAGGTTTTTAAGAAGTGATTGGACAACCACTTGTCTGAAGTGGTATTGGGTTTCCTGCTTGAGCAAGGGGTTGGACTAGAAGACCTCCAAGGTCCCTTCCATTATTCTGTTATCAGTGAAGGCAGCTCGGAGGGCTCCCTGCAAATACAGATGCCATCTTGAGTGGACTCATTATTTTCAGAGAAAAAGAACCACAGAAATGTCACTGTGTTTTTGTATTTACCAGATGAGCTCTTATTTTTGAACTTTCAGACTTACCGTAGCTTGCCAAGTTCTTATCAGTAAGCTAACTGCGCATGTCCACATTCTTTCACTTTCTTCAAACTTTCTTTGTTCTCCGGCCAGGAGAGGTGGCCGGGAAAGCTTAGCCAAGATGTAATTAATTAGACTAGTGAGATGTTTTATTTTCTTTATAACAAATAAATGAGTTTTTCTTAGAAGATATATCTTCGGGTTTATTTTCTTAATGTATACTTCAAGGAAAGGTCACGATCCATTTCTCTAAATCAAGGTGCAATTACCGTGGGAACAAGCTTTGGGAACAAGCTTTGTTCAATGCAGTTGCAGTGAAAACATCCCCAACCAAGAACCTATCAAGTCTCTGCTTAAACATATCCAGCAGCAGAGGGAAGTTAGCCAATGGATTGCCATTCAGGGAACATATATTGGGAGGGCTGTGGATAAACAACAAAATATAATTCGTTGTAAAGTCTACCCCTTTCCTGGGCTAGAGGGGAAAAATTGGCAGAATGTTGACCAGTTAAAAATAAAGAAAAGAGGAGCATGTCATCTTTTATTACTGGGAAGGAAGGAAGGAAGGAAGGGGAGGGAGGGAGGGAGGGAGGGAGGAGGGAGGAAGGAAGGAGAGAGGGAGAGAGAGGAAGGAAGGGAGGGAGGGAGGAAGGGAGGAAGGGAAGAAGGAAGGAAGGAAGGAGGAGGGAGGGAGGGAGAAGGGGGAGGAAGGAAGGAAGGAAGGAAGAAAGGAAGGAAGGAAGGAAAGAGGGAGAGAGAGGAGAAAGAGAGGGATGGAGGGAGGGAGAGAAGGAAGGAAGGAGAGAGGGAGAGAGAGGAGGAAAGAAGGAAGGAAGGAAGGAGAGACAGGAGAAAAGAAGGAAGGAAGGAGAGAATGAGAGAGGGGTGGAAGGAAGGGAGGGAGGGAGGAGGGAAGGGAGGGATGGAGGGAGGGAGAGAAGGAAGGAAAGAAGGAGAGAGGGAGAGAGAAGAGGAAAGAAGGAAGGAAGGAAGGAGAGAATGAGAGAGGGAAGGAAGGGAGGGAGGGAGGAGGAGAAGGAAGGAAGGAGAGAGGGAGAGAAGGAAGGAAGGAAGGAAGGAAGGAAGGAAGGAAGGAAGAAAGGAAAGGGAGGAGGGAAGGGAGCGACGGAGGGAGGGAGTGGAGGAAGGAAGGAAGGAGAGAGGGAGAGAAGGAAGGAAGGAAGGAAGGAAGGAAGGAAGGAAGGAAGAAAGGAAAGAAGAAAGGAGAGAGGGATAGGGAGGGAGGAGGGAGGAGAGAGGAGGAAGGGAGAGAGAAAGGGAAAGGAGGGAGGATCCAGTCTTTCATGGAACAGCTCAAGACGAAAAATCTGATTTTTGTAACAAGAGTCTGGAATACCACCTGATTCAGTTTTCTCAGCCATCCACAGTTTTAATTCGACCTTAACTTCTGTGGACCTCATCCATATTTAAGAGGTCCCTAAGGGTGTGTGTGTAAGTGCATTAATGCGCCTATTGTCCTTGTCACGTTTTATTTATTTTTTTATTTTGTTTGTTCGAATTTGTAATTTTTGTTTGATGAATAAAATCATTTTAAAAATAGTAATTGAGAGAGAGAGAGAGAGAGAGGGAGAGAGAGAGAGAGAGAGAGGAGAGAGAGAGAGAGAGAGAGAGAGAGAGAGAGCATGGATACTGCGCCTGCCAGAACAGACACCAACCAATCCGATCAGAGTTTCCTGTAGAGGAGTATTTCTTCAACTTAGCTACTTTAACATGTGTGGAACTTCAACTCATGCTGGCTGGGGAATTCTGGGAGTTGAAGTCCACGCAGTTTCCTGTTGCCAAAGATGAAAAACGCTGCTGTACAGCATGAAACGCAGAGATGCACAGTATTGTCTTGCTTGCACCGACAGAGAAAGGAAAACCAGATTTCTGATAAAGAGTCAGAAAACCCTATTGGCGCTAATCTTCCCAACAGAGGAAGGATAAATGAAGAATGATGTCATCTCTTCCTGCTGTCTCAAAATAGTACAGGTTCAGAGACCGTTCAGAGTTACCATGGCACTGAAAGAAGTGACTTATGACCATTTTTCACCCTTACGACCTTTGCAGCATCCCCATGATCACATGATCAAAATTCAGAAACTTGGCAACTGACTCATATTTATGACCGTTGCTGTGTCCCGGAGTCTCATGGGATCTTCTGACAAGCAAAGTCAATGGGGAAGCCAGATTCATTTAACAACCGTGTTACTACTTGAATAATTGCAGCGATTCACTGAACAACTGTGGCCTCAAAAAGTTGTAAAATGGGACAAAATTCACTTAACAACTGTCTCACTTAGCAACAGATATTTTAGAGTCCGTTGTGGTTGTAAGTTGAGGATTGTCGGTAGATGGCCTGTAGGAGATGACCAAGCTGAGCCCGAGGTAGGGGTCAAACGAGTCATCAGTCATGAGTCCCTCCATGCTCACAAGAGGTTTTAAGTCCAGCCTGGTGGTGGGATTCAGTCAATTCAGGCCGGTTTGAGTGAACCGGTAGTTATATTGCTGGCTGGCTCCACCCCTTCCCACCCCGCCCCTCCAGGAGTCCCCACATACCCCATTTTGGCTCCCAGGTAACCCCCGCAGCCTGTTTTTGCTCCCAGGGGGGTGCAGGAGGCCGAGTGCTGCCTGTCACACCCCTGGCCACGCCCACCATGGCCACGCCCACCCACCCAGTTATTAGGGCAGAGAACCGGTTGTTAAATTATTTGAATCCCACCACTAGTCCAGTCCCACCTTAAATTCTTTCTACTCTGATCTCCTGAGAATTCCCCTTGGCTGTCAGTAGTTCAGATTCTTGTAGAGACCTTCAGCTTGCAGTCAAACTTTATACTTGTTTGAATTATCTGAATCTCCTGATTTTTCTGATGCATGACATAAGCCATCCTCATGCTGCGGCTAGTAGAAAGTATGGATCAATCAATACTAATACTAATACCAAAGTGCTTCCGCAGTGAAAGGATTTGCCTGTGACCTCACTGTTGCCCGAGGAATGCCCAGTTGGAGCTTCTTTCACATGAAGTGAAGTTGCCCACCAATTAATCTACTTGCGTTCACCTGCTTTTAAACCACCGAAATGGCAGGAGCCAGAGCGTGTGGCAGGAGCTCAATCCATCCCATGGCAGCAACGGGTCTTGAACATGAGGCTGCCAATCATCAGCCCAGCGTTCTCACCTTAAGGTCCATCGTACTCTTGGATCCGCCAATAGTTTCCAAAGATTTAATCTTTTTGTTGCCTTTCTGCAAATTCATCTTAGTTTGCCTGAATCCTCTATTAATATGATGATCACCAAAACTGGATACAAGACTTATGATCAGACCTGATCAATGCCGAAGAGGGTAGAACTTCCCCTCTGGCAACTACAGCTGTGATGCAGCCTAAAATTACGTTTACCATTTTTGTAGTCACATCATTTTGCATTCATGTAGCTCTGAGTTTCTCCATTATGTGGCTTTGAATCTTTAGGTGTTGTAATTTTTCTGGAGCTTTCCTGGAGGACATCAAAGCCCAGAATAAGATGATCTGAGTCAGTGGTGGGATTCAACCGGTGTAACAACCAGTTCGCTGAGCACACGCTTCACATCCGTGCAGTGCATTTGAAACCAGTGCGCAGTGTGTTTGAAAACATCTCTAAAACTTACCTTCTATTGCAGCCCCAGTGAGTAAAACAGCTGAGGCGCGGCAATCTGCTTGGCCGTGCCTATCAGCTGGGCTTCAAACAAAGGAAATATAGGTTGGTGTGGCGGGTGGTTGGGCCCAGCTGATCGTCGGAGCGAACCGGTTTTCTCTCAGCTGATTGTCGGAGCTACCAGTTCGCCTGAACTTGTCCGAACTGGCTGAATCCCACTCCTGATCTGAGTGATCCCAGGGTTTAGAAAACTGACCAATATCAGAAACAACCGAGGGAATAACTGTATCTTTCTCATAGTATCCTAAAATGAAGTTTAAATGAGACACACAACTTGGTACAGGCCACGAGGCAGCCAGTATTGTGACCTAAACCATGCCTTCATCTCCCCCCATCCCCAAAGAGAAAAATGCAAGATGATATTTTTTTAATAACCCTCTTCGATCTTGCTCTCCTTCTTTCCCTTCGCATTGAACCGTTGGGGTGTGAAATATAACAAAGCGGCGTTTTGCTCAATCTTGTCGGCTGTACCTTACAGGTGTACTTCAGGTAAATATCCCTTTGGCTTATGAAAAATGAGCTTACCTGAAAGAGGTGACTTTGATGAACTTTAGCGCTGGGGCTGCTATCATTCTTTTCCAATTGGCTTCCTCTGCAAGACTTGGTGCTCACCCAACACAAATTTGTCTTGCTTGAAGGGAAGCGATCTCCCAATTCCCTGGGTTCCAATATTGCATCCCTCATTCATTGTAACAGGCCTTTCACTTCATCCAGCCTTCTGGAAAATATTAGTTGCATGGGCCAGCATCTTCTGGTGAAAAAAAAAAAAACTCTTTTTGGAAACCAGTGAATTATTTACCAATCTGTTGCATAGCCCGTTGCATTGATCAAAATTGGAATACGAATCATAGCTGCCATGCAGAGGTGGTATTCAGCCGATTTGGACCAGTTCGCTTGAACTGGTAGCGGAAATCACGGGCGGGCCCACCTCCGCCCACCCAGCTCGGCTCTATGCCATCCTATTTAGGCATGTTTTTAAGGCTGGGTGCATGCACGGAAGGCAGTGGGGGGATGAAGCAGCCGCTGCCCCAGAGAGCAGAGATGGGGAGCAAGCCACGAAAGGCTTCTCGGTTGAGCCTTGCCGCATGGCGGAAGCCATGCGCACACGCATGCATGGAAGCTGTGCACGTGCTCACATTTTTGGTGAACCGGTGGTGAAATAATTTGAAACCCACCATTGGTGTTGACTCCTAGTGACGACACAGGTAGATTTTTCACCCATGACAATCTTGTTGTGGTTCGCCAGCAGCCTGCAGAGCTGCCAGTGGAGTCGGACAGCAATGAGGCTGAGGAAGAACATGGGCCAGTCCTGGAGGCTGGGGAAGGCCTGGATGAGGGCTCTGCGTCGGAGGCAGAGATGGGGCCAGGCCTATTGGGGAGTGAGGTGTGGACTCTGGAGCCTCTAGAGGCTGACAGTAGAGAGGCAGAGGAACAGAAGGAGCCTGTTCCTAATGCACGTATGAGAAGAGCTGCTAGAAGGCAAGAGCAGCTAAAGCACAGAGGACGACTCGGGAGTAGGACCAAGAGATGATTGGCCCCTCCCATAAGGCTTAAAAAACTAGCAACGGCTCTTGGGCTCTTTGTCGGAAAACAACGTTGATAGACTTGTTCTTGTCTTGCTACACTTATCTCTGGTCAGCGTCTTCTGCTTTTGAACTTTTGCCAAGAGAAGCCTTTGGCAGTTTGCCTAATTATACCAAGGTTGGTGATAAGACTGAAGAATTTGTGTTATGAAGAGTTTGTTTTAATTTAGTTTGGACTACGCTGAGAATGAGTTAATTCTCAGCTGTTCTAATAAAGTCTGTCTGTTTTGGAACTGTTTGAGTCAATTACTACCTACTTGGGCCTGGGTCACAACAAATCTGTCCCTAACCTGGTCCTTCAAGTCTTCCAACGATGTACCCATCACCACTGTAACTGAGTCCATCAACCTTCTCTTCTCCTTCCTTCCAGGTTGAAGTGAGTTATTATTATGGTTCATCACACAATCATCCAGAAGTTTAGACTAGATTTGGCATTTTTATAAGCCACCGAGTGAGTCTTTCCCAATTCTTTTTAATGGCGTTAGAGTTCTTGTCGCAGGATGTAAGCTGTTCCAAGTCAAGCTGCCTTTTGAAATTGATTGATCGGGATTTTGTCAATGCATCAGATGTTTTGGGATTATTATAGAACAATGAACATTGAAGAAGAACAGAATAATAGAGTTTGAAGGGATCTCAGAGGTCTTCTAACCCAACCATCTGCTCGAGCAGGAGACCCTACACCATTTCAGACAAAGGGTTGTCCAGTCTCTTTTTGAAAGCCTCCAGTGATGGAGCACCCACAACTTATGAAGCCAAGCTATTCCACTGGTTGATTGCTCTCACCGTTAGGAAATTTCTCCTTAGTTCTAGGTTGTTTCTTTTCTTGGTTAGTTTCCAGCCATTGTTTCTCATGTTTATTTTTTATTTTATTTTATTTCCAATTTATATACCGCCCTTCTCCCTGAGGACTCAGGGCGGTGTACAGCCAGGATTAAGAACATGAAATACAAATATTAAAAAACAGTTAAAATATATATAAATTTGGCCCAAAAATTAAAAATCACAAACCAATTAAAACATTTAAAAATTTCTTCTTAAGCCAGCCCGGCTTGCTGGAAAAAGTGGGTTTTAAGGACACGGCGGAAGGCACTGTGGTCTTGGATTCTCCTTATCTCTGGGGGCAGTTGGTTCCAGAGGGTAGGTGCCCCCACAGAGAAGGCCCTCCCCCTGGGGGTCACCAGCCTACATTGTTTGGCTGAAGGCACCCCGAGGAGGCCCACTCTGTGGGAGCGCACGGGTCGATGGGAGGTCGTCGGTAGCAGTAGGCGGTCTCGAAGATAGCTAGGCCCTATGCCATGGAGCGCTTTAAAGGTGATAACCAACACCTTGAAGCGCACCCGGAAGACCACCGGGAGCCAGTGCAGCTCACGCAGGAGCGGTGTTACATGGGAGCACCATGCTGCTCTCGTCACTACCTGCGCTGCTGCATTCTGGACTAGTTGGAGCCTCCGGGTGCTCTTCAAGGGGAGCCCCATGTAGAGAGCGTTGCAATAGTCGAGGCGAGAGGTGACGAGGGCATGAGTGACTGTGCACAGGGAATCCCGATCAAGAAAGTGCCGCAACTGGCGAATCAGGTCTTTTGATGCTTTGGAAAATAGTTTAACCCCCTCATTTTTGTAGGAGCCTCTCCAATTTTGGAACCATGTAATCATGCCACCCCTAGTCCTTCTTTTCATTAAGCTAGACATACCCAATTCCAGCAACCGTTCTTCATATGTTTTAGCCAGCAACCCCCTAATTTTTTGGTTGCTCTTCTCTACACTCTTTCCAGAGACTCTCAAATGACAAAAATCAGCCACTTTTTGTCAGAATATTCATGACTGGGAAGACATGGTAACCAGGTCAGCCAATGAATAGGCATAGCAACTAAGTCAGCCAATTGGGAGCTGAGACAGACTGGAGCCAGGGCGTGTCTTAGTCTGCAGCTTCTGAGTCTGCAAAGAGAAACTGAAGCCAGTGTGTGAACTTGTCTGCTGATCTGAGCTGAAATGAAACTGTGAATCTGCTGTTGGTATTGTAAACTTACTTCATGTATCATTGTGTATATAAAGAAGTTAATGAATCTTGCTGCATCGGTTTATCTGTGGGTGCTTCTGGATTTGATTTTTGCAAGAAACTCTGACACCTTTATACACCTTCTCTGTCGTATGTGTGCTTCTGAATAAGTTTGCGTAAAGGTGAATGACATTCCAGTTTCCTTCCTTCCATTTTTCTTTTTCTCGTCTCTTTCATCTTCTCCATTTAGCCTCAAAGTAGCCCAAAGGTGCTGACCGCATTCAGAGTGAATGTCAAGTGAACTCCGGGAGGAAAGTGGTAGATAAATTTAACAAGCATTAATGTAATATATAATTTAAATATGTATAAAATTATTCCCTCCTATCGATTAGAAAATGGGCTGTTGACCATTTAAAGGCAGCAATCAATCGCGCAGTTCACAGGTCAGGTCAAGTTTTGTTCTAACGATCTAAAAAAGAAAATAGCATTAGCAGATAATGAGTTCCACAGGATTATGGATGTGATCTATAGCTCTGCTTTAGCTTTGCAAAGAGTCGCTGCGAGCAGAGCTTTCTCCATAGGCCAAAACCTAGGTTTTATCTCTTGGCCAGGTGTCAATTCATGATGTAATCAAAGTCAATGCAAACAATTACTTCTTAGGCATAACTTGGTTGACTTTCCCTCATTCACCAACAGTGGAAGCCATGTAGGTCTGCATTTATGCGGCCAGGTAACTTAATCTTTGCTGTTTTGAAAAGTAGAAATCAAATCTGCCTGGGCCGTTGATGAAAGGATGGAGGCACCAGGGATGAAATCTACTTACCTTCCTTACCGGTTCGGAAGCGTGCGTGCATGCCTGGACTCCGATTGGGTAGATCCAGGGGAGGAGACGGGGGCAGGTCTTGAGAGCGTTATCTGGGAAGAGTTTGACTCTGTGGCTCCTGAGGACGTGGAAAGGATTCTGGGCAAGCTTAACACTGCCACATGTTTATTGGACCCGTGTCCCTCCTGGTTGGTACTGGCCTCCCGGGAGGTTACACGAGGCTGGCTCCAGGGGATTATAAATGCTTCTCTGAGTGAGGGTGTGTTCCAACAGGCAGGGCTAAACATACAAACATGTGAATGATTTTTTAAATGTTATCTAATTCCGGGTTTTGTTTAATTGACCAAACTAAGTAATAATTTTGATTGGCAATTTTGTGATGTTTGTGTGTCTATATTTTTCTTGACTGTACACCGCCTTGAGTCCTACGGGAGAAAGGCGGTATAGAAATATAATAAATAAATAAATAAATAAATAAATAAATAAATAAATAAATAAATAAATAAATACCTTCTGCACATGTGCAAAACCTTCTGTGCATGCCCAGAAGGTAAAAAACATTACTTCCTTGTTAAAACTAGGAAGTAATGCCACCCAGGCGGCGATCGCTACCAGTTCGCCGAACCACAGGGAAAAATCACTACCGCATCGGGCGAACCGGTCCGATCCGGGAGCATTTCACCCCTGGAATGCACATTCCCCTCAGATTGCTGTTCAAAATAGAATAGAATAACAGAGTTGGAAGGGACCTTGGAGGTCTTCTAGTCCAACCCCATGCTTAGGCAGGAAACCCTACAGCATTTCAGACAAATGGTTGTCCAATCTCTTCTTAAAAGCCTCCAGTGATGGAGCACCCATAACTTCTGGAGGCAAGCTGTTCCACTGGTTAATTGTTCTCACTGTCAGAAAATTTCTCCTTTTTCTAGGCTGAATCTCTCCTTGATCAATGTCCATCCTTTTCTGGCCTTCAGGTGCTTTGGAAAATAGGTTGACCCCCCCCTCCTCTCTGTGTGATAGCCCCTCAAATAGTGGAAGACTGCTTTCATGTCTCCCCTGGTCCTTTGTTTAGTTTTTTGAAAACAGTTCAATTCTGGAGCCTGGTTCATTCAGTACAGAGCCTGGATAGCTCTGCAGACAAAGGCACTGTAATTTAACACCAGCTGTCTGCAATTAAAGTAAGTTCGAATCTCGCCAGGCTCAAGGTTGACTCAGCCTTCCATCCTTTCTAAGGTAGGTGAAATGAGGACCCAGTTTGTGGGGGCAATAAGCTGACTTTGTATAAATATATACAAAAGTATGAAGGCTATTGCTTAACGCATTGTAAGCCGCCCTGAGTCTCCAGAGAAGGGCGGCATATAAATCAAATTAAAAAAAAAAATTCTCATCCAAGAAGCTTCTTCAGTTCTTCAGCTTCTTGGAGGAGAAGCAAAACCATTTTCGTACAAAACACCCAGAAGGTCCAACTGCCTTTTGGAAAAAGCACCTTTGGGACACCTATCTAGACTTCCACTTGTCATTGGATCAGTTGGGTATCAAGGAGAGGACAGTTATCCTTTCCCTTGAAAAGAGTGGAGAACACCAACTCCCATAGCAGAAAAGCCAAAAGCGGTGGTGAAATTCAATTTTTTTTTACTACTGGTTCTGAGGGTGTGGCTTGTTGGGTGTGGCTTGGTGGGCATGGCAGGGAAAGGATACTGCAAAATCTCCATTCCCACCAGTGGTAGGTTTCAAAATTTTTTACTACCAGTTCTGTGGGTGTGGCTTGATGGGCGTGGCATGGCTTGGTGGGCATGGCTTGGTTGGTGTGGCAGGGGAAGGATACTGTAAAATCTCCATTCCCACCCCACTCCAGGGGAAGGATACTGCAAAATCCCCATTTCCTCCCAATCAGCTGGGACTTGGGAGGCAGAGAATAGATGGGAGTGGGGCCAGTCAGAATTTTTACTACCAGTTCTCCGAACTGGTCAGAACCTGCTGATAGCCACCTCTGATTCCCACCCCACTCCAGGGGAAGGATACTGCAAAATCTCCATTCCCACACCACTCTGGGGCCAGCCAGAGGTGGTATTTGCCGGTTCTCTGAATGATTGGAAATTTCCGCTATCGGTTCTCCAGAACCTGTCAGAACCTGCTGGATTTCACCCCTGCCAAAGAGGTATAACCTCTGCCACCATTCCATGGTCATCCAGTCACCTTATCGGGGGCCTACAAATTTAATAAATGAATAAAATTCAGGAGAAGGCTCGACCTGTTTCCAGTTCTCCGGGAGATATGTTGAACATAAAGCGATTTCCAAATAGTCCATCCTGGAACAAAAAAACCCCCTCCTTAATCTCTGCCATTCGTCACACAGTTGGATAACCGCTTATCGGTGCATAATTATAAGGGATGACATTCGCTCTGTTATAATTATGCTCCGTACACAGTAGTGGAAAAAGACTTCTTGGCAGCTTTGCTTCCCATTGTCTTCTTGGGAGGTACAGGAAGCTGCAGGTTTCTAACAATCTTCTCTTTCTTCACCTCATTAATCTCCTGAAGAGAAGAGGCAGCGGTGAAAACAAGGGAGTCCCCGAAACATTATGTGAGCATTAACAAATTAACCAGGCATGTGATTAGTGCTCAGGCTACCCACGGCAGAAGAAACAGTTCAGGATGGTTCCCATACGGAATTCATATTCCCAAAGTTGGAAAATGTGGAACGTGCAAATGGAGAAAGATGCCTTCCATCCGGAACAGACCAACTGCTTCCATCCTCTTTCAGGGGTTGACCACAATCTCTTCTCAACCACGTCCAAAATACCTACAGCATCTCTTGAATACCAAGAGCAGGGGTTGGACTAGAAGACCTCTAAGGTCCCCTTCCAGATCTATTATGATTGATTGACCATCGGCATTGACAAAATCTCCATCAGTCAATTGCAAAAGGCAGCTTTACTCAGAACAGCTTACGTCCTGTGACAAAACCATCAAACAACCACATCTGCCTATCTCAGCTCCTTGAGAATGGACTCGATAGGAGGATAAAAGTGCCAGATATCCACTCTAAACATCTGGCTGTCTAGGTGACCCACCATAATACAAACACTGGGTGCAGGCGTTACTATGAGTAGCTTCCACTTCAATCCACCATGGGTCTTGGTGTGTAAATGGGCTGGACAACTGGACTTTCTTGTTTAAAGACTTATGAAAGAACAGACACCCTTGGAATGATGTGAGAGTAGGAATGGATTTCCAGAGAAAAAAATGCAGACCACAGGAACCAGGAGCACCACTCAGGTGACCCTGAGGACACAGATAAACCTCCAAGTGCTTCAAGGACCCTCTAAAAAAAGGTGCAAATGACCATCTGTCTGCAAGGAGTATAAATCCTTCCATTCCCCACCATCTTCTCAGAGCTGAAGAAGCTTCTTGGATGAGAAGTGAAATGTCTTCAAAGATAAAACAAGGAAATCCAGTTGCCTCCTGAAAAGGCACCTTTGGGACAACCATGACCTGAATAGAGTAACAGAGTTGGAAGGGACCTTGGAGGTCTTCTAGTCCAACCCCCTGCTTAGGCAGGAAACCCTACGTCACGTCAGACAAATGGTTATCCAACATCATCTTAAAAACTTCCAGTGTTGGAGCATTTACAACTTCTGGAGGCAAGTTGTTCCACTGATTAATTGTTCTAACTGTCAGGAAATTTCTCCTTAGTTCTAAATTGCTTCTCTCCTTGATGAGTTTCCACCCATTGCTTCTTGTCCTGCCTTCAGGTGCTTTGGAGAATAGCTTGACTCCCTCTTCTTTGTGGCAGCCCCTGAGATATTGGAAGACTGCTATCATGTCTCCCCTAGTCCTTCTCTTCATCAAACTAGACATACCCAGTTCCTGCAACCGTTCTTCATACGTTTTACCCTCCAGTCCCCTCATCATCTTGGTTGTTCTTCTCTGCACTCTTTCTAGAGTCTCCACATCTTTTTTACATCGTGGAGACTGAAAGAGGATGCAGTATTCCAAGTGTGGCCTTACCAAGGCCTTATAAAGCGGTATTAACACTTCACGTGATCTTGATTCTATCCCTCTGTTTACGCAGCCTAGAACTGTGTTGGCTTTTTTTGGCAGCTGCTGCACACGGCTGGCTCATATTTAAGTGATTGTCCACTCGGGCTCCAAGATCCTTCTCACAGTTACTACTATTGAGCAAGGTACCACCTATACTGTAC
Source organism: Pantherophis guttatus (assembly GCF_029531705.1). Next base: position 96,720,311 of record NW_026844028.1, on the reverse strand, counting down.
CTGTGCATTTGGTTTTTCTTGCCTGGATGACTGAGAATCTCTACGGTTTCTTTTGGGAACAGTTTGGCTTCCCCCGTGCCTTAAATTCATCTTGAGAAACCTTGCGTTTTCTCGTTGCAAAAAAACAAAACAGGCTACAGCCACAGGAAAGGTTGTAATTACATTGGTGAGTGAGGAAGTACAGAACCACCATCGAAGTCCCAGAGCAATGATTAAACCCAGCTCAATGCATTACACAAATGAGAACAGCCTGGGACATTTCGGGGGGTGGGGGGAAAGTGGACTGGTGGGGGAAGCTTAGACATATTATTTAAGTGTTCTTGTAAGCCCTCTAAGATATTAATGCTGCAAATCTTCTTATGAATATTTAAGGACGTAAAATGGAGAGCTGCCCCAGTCCAACATTATCCTAACAACTTGTGATACAGTGGAACCACTTAAGGAAAAATATCCGACATCCCTGATAGATTTAAACATGACAAGACAAGACAGGGAGTAGAGGTGGGGTGGGGGTTTGGCGTTGTTAGTTGCCTGTTACTCAAATGTCCAGGCTGACATACTGTTTGGAGACCTGGGAATAGAAATGATTATCATTTGGAGATGGGATTTTTGCTTAAATCACAGCCAGTGATTTTTTTAAAAATAAAATAACAAAAAATGCAGCATGGCCCTTCAAGTAGCTCAACTTTCAATTTTCAAAAAAAAAACAAAAAAACCCCAACTCGTTGCTTTTATGGGCAAGTCTATTCTTTGCAAGTTGGATATTTAGCTTCATCCTGGAGCAAACCAAGAACAGTTGGGGATAGAAACAGTTGATAATTCTTCCATGGTTCTTTTTCCCCCACTTTTAAAATTCATAATAATAATAATACCATCAAAGAACAACATCTGCCTTCCCAGATCCTTGGGAAGGACTTGATAGGTGGATTAAAAACAGTTAAACATCTGGCTGAGTGTGCAGCAAACAATAATCGCATAATAACGAAGACCTGCAAATAGACCAATTGTGGCAAAAAAAGAGAGCAAAGATGGTATCGGTAGTGATCGGCAAACATCTGGAGCACCATTTGAACACCGTCTGCATTGACAAAAATCCCCATCGGTCAATTGCAAAAGGCAGTTTTATTTGGAACAGCTTCCATCCTGTGACGATACGATACCTCTAACAACATCAACAACATCTGCCTGTCGTAGGTCCTTGGGATGGACTTGATAGGTGGATGATGATGATGATGATGTTGATCAGTCTTTCTGACTCTAAGTGATTCTATGAGACAGGTCTCTCCATATCTTCCGATAGATGATAGATAGCTAGATAGCTAGATAGATAGGGTTGTGACCAAGGCCCAAGTAGTAATTACCAAACACAATTCAGTCCTGAACAAACTTATTTTATTAAAACAGCTGAGAATTCATTCATTCATTCTCAGCTTAGTCCAAAACAAATTCTTCATAACCAGTCCATCGGCCTTATCCCCAACCTTTGATGTCTTTGGCAACCTGCCAAAGGTTTTCTTAGCAAAAACCACACAAAGTTCAAGAGACGCTGACAAGAAGCACTGGAATCAATGTTGCTTTTCTACAAAGAACCCAACGTCTCGTTGCTGCTCTTTTAAGCCTTATGGGAGTGGCCAATCATCTTCTGGCCTTACTCCCGAGTCGTCCTTTTTGCTTCAGCTGCTCTTGCCTTCTAGCAGCTCTTCGCATACGTGCACTAGGGACAGGCTCCATCTGTTCCTCTGCTTCTCTGCTGTCCACCTCTGGAGGCTCCGGAGTCCGCGCATCGCTGCCAGATGGCCCTGGCCCCTTCTCTGCCTCCGACGCAGAGCCCTCGTCTGGGCCTTCCCCTGACTCCAGGACTGGCCCATTGTCTTCCCCAGCCTCCTCACTGTCCGACTCCGCTGCCATGTCTGCAGACTGCTGGCGGACCACAACAGATAGATAGATAGATAGATAGATAGATAGATAGATAGATAGATAGATAGATACCATGTTTCCCTGAAAATAAGACCCGGTCTTATATTTTTGGGGGGCTCCAAAATAAGCACTAGTGCTTATTTTTGGGGAAACATGATTTCAGGATGATCAGCTCATCTGGGCGCCCTGTCCCTTGGCGCGCAAGAGGTGGCAAGCACGTGGGAATCGACAGTTTCTGACAGGAGCAACTAGTCCCTTGGTCGGTGCATTCTGGGGCTGCGCAGCTCATGCAACGCAAGTGAGTTGATTCCCCATCCAAGCAGTAGACGGAGGCAGAGGTGCCAGGAGGAGACAGATGATCCAGATGCGCCAAGTGGATCGCGGGAAAGCTGAGAGTCGCTGGGCTGGAGTGGCCGGCTATTGGAGGCTCGTTTTTGCGTGGCGGCACTGGCAGCAGACGGAGGCAGAGGCATGGGGTGGATGGCAGGCAATCCCGACATATCTCGCAGGCCACAGGCAAGCCGAGACACCTGAAGATGAGCATCCCGCGGCTGCCAGCCTGCTCCAACTCACTGACTCTTGGCTTTCCCACGGCCCGCATGGCACATCCAGATTGTGTGCCTCTCCGCTGTGTCTGCCTCCACCTGCTGCTTAGACAGGAAATCAACTCACCTGCGTTGCACAGGCTGTGGCTGCTGTTGGACACTATTGGCCCACACACACTCTCGCTGCCTCTTTTGCTGGCCACCCCACCCCCCTTCAGCAGGGCTCATTTTTGGGGTAGGGCTTATATTAGGTGCACACTTAAATATCAGCCTAGGGCTTATTTTGGGGAAAACATGGTATGTAGGTAGGTGATAGGTTGTTGTGGCCCGCCAGTGGCCTGCGCGGATCGTGGCTGATCCCGATGAAGAGGAGGCTGGTGTGATGTCGTGCCAGCAGCCTGCACAGCCAGCGCTCGCGTTGGACAGCGAGGAGGCTGAAGAGGATGTGATGCCACTGGCAGAGACTCAGCCAGGGCCTTCAGAACCTCCAGAGGCTCCTTCCAGTGGAGAGAGCAAAGCGGAGGAGCCTCTTCTCAATGCTCGAGCACGCAGGGCTGCCAAAAGGCAGGAGTGGCTACTCAGGAGGAGGAGGTCTACTCGAGAGTAGGTCTTGAGGTTAATTGGCCACTCCCTTAGCCTATTTAAGTTGCATGCAGCTAGTGCGTTCTTGCTGGAAACAACTCGTATTATTATCAGAGTATTTTGGTTTATCATATCTGGTTTTCTGGGCCGGTTGCCAACTTTTGCCGGTCTTGTGTATTCTTGTTACTTAATAAATTTGATAAGGACCGTTGGTGTGTGTCAATATCCTCAGAAATCCGGAGCTGGGGCAGAACATGGATAGATAGATAGATAGATAGATAGATAGATAGATAGATAGATATGGATGGATGGATGGATGGATGGATGGATGAACATCTGGCTGATTATGTGATGAACCATAATAATATGGGAACCCAGGGTTAAATATCAGGCTAGGGCTTATTCTTTGGGAAACACAGTAGGTAGGTAGGTAGGTAATAGATAGATAGATAGATAGATAGATAGATAGATAGATAGATAGATAGATATGGATGGGTGGATGAACATCTGGCTGATTATGTGATGAACCAAAATAAGCCCTAGCCTGATATTTAACCCTGGGTTCCCATAATAATATGGGAACCCAGGGTTAAATATCAGGCTAGGGCTTATTTTTGGGGAAACACGGTAGGTAGGTAGGTAGGCAGGTAATAGATAGATAGATAGATAACTAGCTAGCTAGCTAGCTAGCTAACTAGCTAGCTAGATAGATAGATAGATAGATAGATAGATAGATAGATAGATAGATGATAGATATGGATGGGTGGATGAACATCTGGCTGATTATGTGATGAAACATTAATAATATGGGAACCCAGGGTTAAATATCAGGCTAGGACTTATTTTTGGGGAAACATGGTAGGTAGGTAGGTAAGTAATAGGTAGGTAGGTAGGCAGATAGATAGATAGATAGGTAGATAGATAGATAGATAGATAGATAGATAGATATAGATATAGATATGGATGGGTGGATGAACATCTGGCTGATTACGTGATGAAACATTAATAATATGGGAACCCAGGGTTAAATATCAGCCTAGGGCTTATTTTGGGAGAAACAAGGTAGGTGGATGGATGGATGGATGGATGGATGGATGGATGGACATCTGGCTGATTACGCGATGAACCATACTAATAATAAGGGAACACAGGTTTGATCCTTGCTTCTAACTAATTAAGAGACTGATCAGCATTGGCCAAATTCAACAGGAAAACCTACACAGTCTGGAGGAAATTATTGTATTGGGCCAAAACTAAGAACTTAAAATGAGGAACTATTTAGAAAAATCAAAACGAATCCCAGGCTGGTAACACAACTGAAGCCCTCCCCAGTGTCCAAAAAGCCATTAGGTAGCAGAGCCTGGATTACCACGTGCATACAAATAGCTTGTGACCTACAAACATTCGTTTAGTGACCGTTCAAAGTTGCAATGAAAAAAAAGTGACTTATGACCATTTTCCCACACTTATGACCATTGTGGCATACCTATAGTCATGTGATCAAAATTGGGACACTTGGCAACTGGCTCATATTTATGACGGTTGCAGAGTGCTGGGGTCACATGATCTCTTTTGCAACCTTCTGACAAGCAAAGTCAATGGGGAAGCCAGATTCACTTAACAACCGTGTTACCAACTTAACAACTGCCGTGATTCACTTAACAACAGAGGCCATAAAATGAAAGAAAGGTCATAAAATGAGGTAAAACTCATTTAACAACTCTTTTGCTTAGCAATGGAAAGTTTGGGCTCATTTGTGGTCGTAAGTTGAGGACTACCTATATGCCTGCTATAGAGAAAAATGTGCCTATTCCCCCCCCCCTTTTTTTTTAATTTGATTTATATGCCGCCCTTCTCCAGAGACTCAGGGCTGCTTACAAGGCGTTAAGCAATAGCCTTCATACTTTTGTATATTTATACAAAGTCAGCTTATTGCCCCCACAAACTGGGTCCTCATTTAACCTACCTTAGAAAGGATGGAAGGCTGAGTCAACCTTGAGCCTGGTAAGATTTGAACCTGCAGAAATTGCAGGCAGCTGTGTTAATAACAGGGTGCTTTAGACCACTGTACTACCAAGGCTCTTTATGCTCCCATTTGCTGGGATTGTTTTTTTTCTTCATTTAAATTCTTGATTGACTTATTATGTACATTGTCACTTTTAAGAGCATCAAATAAAACGCAGAGAGTTCAGAGGAGATGTAAATGGCCTAAAAGAGAAGGCAAATGAAGAGGGGGGAAAGAAATTACAATCTTTTTCAGTGATTTGTAAAATCTGAGCAGGATAATATCGCAAGTTCCCCGCATGGGGTCTTTGTCTAGATTCAATCCAATATTATAAATTAGACATGGTTTTTTATTTAATTTCTGACTGAGAGAGGGAAATTAGAAACAGCATTATCTCGGCGGTTTCGTTATAACAAACCATATTTCACGGAGCTGACATAAGTTACCTTAAGAACTTGTTTTTCTTACCAGAAAAACACTGACTGGATTCCCTCAGTGATTACATGGGGTGCCTGAAAGCATTCACTGGTGGGGTCGAAGAAGTGATGGGTTTCTAGTGGCAGCGCCCACCCGCCTGGACGTCATCATGGACACTCTGCGCACGCACAGAAGTTACTGCACATGCGCAGAAGGGCTGTGCGCGAGCGCTCCCAATTCCGAACCGGTAGCAAAGGTAATTGGAATCTACTACTGGGTCGAAGGCCTGTCTACCCTCTTTAGATATGGGTCACTCGTGGAACAGACATAAAAAAGGGTACGACCTCAAACCTGACTGCCATCTTGACTTTTTTTTTTCTTTGAATCAAGTTTTATTGATTCCTCACCACCACCACCACCCCCCACATTCACCAGCATATTTTATGAACAGAGTATTGGCCATATCACAACTTATACAATTTATCTTATTCAAATACGTTTTATTCAGTTACCATTTTTGCCGAAATCTTCTTTTTCCATTTTTTGATCATATCTTAAAATTTATGCTTATTTGTATAAACAACATCTTTATTCTGTTTTTAATCATGGGGCCAAATTTATATATATCTTTTTAATTGTATTTTAATGTTTGTAGTTTATGTTTTTACTTGGCTGTTCACCGCCCTGAGTCCTCAGGGAGAAGGGTGGTATACAAATTTAAAATAAATAAATAAAAAAATAAATTCGCCCTCAAATTCTAATTTCTCTGTTTTTACTCATATTTTATTCTCTTTTATTTTTTTTTAATAATTCATTCTTTATCCTAGTGCATTTACACATGTTCGGGGTTGCCTTTCTACCATTTCATCTTTTTTATTGTACAGCAATCTTTCTTCTCAATCTCTTCCATCTCCCTCCCTTCTTTCCTTCCTACTTTCTTCTTCTACTCCTTCTCTACTTCCCCTTCCTTTCTCCATCTCCTCCTCTCTTTCTCCTTCTCTAACCCTCTCTCCTACTCTTATTTCCCTTCCCTTCCTTCCTCCCCTCTTCCCTTTCTTCCCATCTCTCTCTCCTTCTCCCTCCCTTCCATCCCTCTACTCCTCTTTCGTCTCTCTCTATTGATGTATTCATTTTCAGTTTACTATTTTCCACTATGGTGTCCAGGCAACCCCGACTTTTCTTTCATTTCTTTCTTTCATTTTCTTTTCTTTCATTTATTAAATATATTTCTCAAAATTCCCTTTATCTTTCTTTTTCTTTTTTTCTTTTTTTTGACTGATCTCATGGAACTATCAATTGGGTTTTTTATTTAAACAAGATGTATGGAGTCTTCGGTGCTCTCTGAGCTTGGCTGTTTTCTTACAAATGTTTCATTACCCAACAAGGTAACTGTCAGGTTTTCAGGCCGTCTTCAAATAAATTGCGTCTCAAACAAAGTCTTTTTTGAAACAAACTTCCATTTTATTTAGCACGGCAACTTTTACACTGACTCCATGCAGCCAGCACTGACGTGCTGACCCAAAATCCCTCCTCTTCCTTTCCCCACTCCTCTGCATTCATTGGCCATCTTCCCAATCATTCACCCCTAATCTACTGCTCCAATTCAAAGAATTTCCCCCCTCCCATCCATCTCCTAGGGGACATTATCTCCAGCTAAAATAAATAGGTGAAAGGCAACCGTCCCGTTGCAGACACTTGCATTCTCCTTCTTATGTCAGCACTAGGATAAATGCATCTTGACGTACTGACAGTAACATCATCGGTGTTAGAAGGAAGCAGAGGTGGTATTCAGCCGGTTTCCATCCGTTCAGGTGAACTGGTAGCAGCAATCACAGGTGGGCCGACCCATCTGCCCCAGCTCCAAGTCGTGCTATTTAGGCATGTTTTCGAGGCTGGGCGCATGTGCATAAGGCATGCAAGCGAGCAAAGCACATGCACGGAAGGCCGGGCGCATGCACGGACAGCGCGCGGATGCGGCAAACCATTGGTTAAGGTAAGTGAACCCCACCCCTGGAAGGAGAGGAGGAGGAGGAGGAGGAGGGGGGAGGATGAGGATGAGGATGTGGAATCCTTGGTGCTCTGTGAGCTTGGTTCAGAGGTGGGTTTCAGCAAGTTCTGACCAGTTCTGGAGAACCGGTAGTGGAAATTTTGAGTAGTTCGGAGAACTGGTAGTAAAAATTCTGACTGGCCCCGCCCCCATCTATTCTCTGCCTCCCGAGTCCCAGCTGATCAGGAGGAAATGGGGATTTTACAGTATCCTTGGTTATAGGGGATGAGGTGTTGCCCCCGGTAGATAGGGCGCGCAACTTGGGCATCCTCCTGGATTCATGGTTAAATCTGGAAGATCATGTAATGACCGTGACCAGGGGGGCATTTGCCCAGGTTCGCCTGGTGCGCCAGTTGTGCCCCTACTTGGACCGAGATGCCCTACGCACAGTCACTCATGCGCTTGTCACCTCCCGTATTGACTACTGCAATGCTCTCTACATGGGGCTGCCCTTGAAGACCACTCGGAGGCTTCAGCTGGTGCAGAATGCGGCCACGCGGGTAGTGATGGGAGTGTCCCGACACTCCCACGTTACACCTCTCCTGCGTGACCTGCATTGGCTGCCGGTTGTCCTCCGGGTGAGATTCAAGGTGCTGGTGATTACCTATAAAGCCCTACATGGCTTAGGCCTGGGATATTTGGCGGACCATCTGCAGCCAGCAACAGCTTCCCATCGCCCGGTGCGTTCCCACAGGGAGGGCCTACTCAGGGTGCCGTCGGCCAGAAAGTGTCGGCTGTCTACCCCCAGGGAGAGGGCTTTCTCTGTGGGCGCACCTACCCTTTGGAATCAACAGCCTTGATAGTACAGTGGTCTAAGCATCCTGTTATTAACACAGCTGCCTGCAATTACTGCTGGTTCGAATCTCTCCAAGGCTCAAGGTTGACTCAGCCTTCCATCCTTTCTAAGGTAGGTGAAATGAGGACCCAGTTTGTGGGGGCAATAAGCTGACTTTGTATAAAATATACAAAAGTATGAAGGCTATTGCTTAACGCATTGTAAGCCGCCCTGAGTCTCCGGAGAAGGGCGGCATATAAATCAAATAATAATAATAATAAAACTCCCTCTGGAGCTCCGGGTGGCCCCCGACCTTCGCTCTTTCCGCCATGGCCTGAAAACGTGGCTATTTCACCTGGCCACTTTGGACTGATGGAGGTTTTAATAGAATTTTAACTGGGTTTTTATTGAATTTTTGTAAATTTTAACCTGGATTTTTGTTGTAATGGTTCGTTTGTTTTGTTTTAATTGTTGTGAGCCGCCCCGAGTCCATTGGAGATAGGGCAGCATACAAGTTCCATAAATAAATAAATAAATAAATAAATAAATAAATAAATAAATAAATAAATAAATAAATAAATAAATAAATCCTTCCCCTGCCACACCCACCAAGCCACACCCTCCAGGCCATGCCACACTCACCAAGCCACACCCACAGAACCGGTAGTAAAAAATTTTTAATCCCACTACTGGCTTGGTTATTCGGTAAACTTTTTTTTAACCAAACTAGGTAACAGTGCTAGAAGTGAGTGAGGTTTGCTCTCTATTTATATACAAATAGCTTGTATATCTGGACTGTTGGTCTGAGCTTCCAGCTTGGCAATTTGGTTGCAAACGTTTCGTCACCATTCGAGGAGACGTCGTCAGGCGATGACTGACAACGTCTCCTTGAATGGTGACGAAATGTATGCAACCAAATTGCCCAGCTCGGAGCTCAGACCAACAGCCCAACTACCACTCCGAGCTATTTATATTCAAATACATCTCAAGTTTATATATCTCTTGTCGTTAATCTACATGCCATTCAAAAGAGACACTGAAAAAGCTAGAAAGGAAACGAAAAAGATCAAAACACTTCCTCACCAGCAACCCACCCCAGTGGTGAAATCCAATTTTTTTTTTTACTACCGGTTCTGTGGGCGTGGCTTGGTGGGCGTGGTGTGGCTTGGTGGGTGTGTCAGGGGAAGGATACTGCAAAATCCCCACTCCCTCCCCACTCCTGGGGGAGGGGTATTGCAAAATCTCCATTCCCACCCCACCAGGGATGGGTTCTACTTACCTTTACTACCGGTTCGCAACAGGGCCGCAAGCGCAGAAGCTTCTACACATGCACAGAAGCATTTTGATGATGTCGGGGTCAGTGGGCGGAGCCTCCCGCCTGTTTTACTACCGGTTCTATAGAACCGGTGCGAACCGAGGGCAACCCACCACTGCACCCCACTCTGGGTCCAACCAGAGGTGGTATTTGCTGGTTCTCTGAAGTACTCAAAATTTCCGCTACCGGTTCTCCAGAATTTGTCAGAACCTGTTGGATTTCACCCCTGACCCACCCCCACATTAGCAGAGATTAATACCAAAATTAACACTAGACCAACAACCAAGCCGTAAACAACACCCCAATCAAGAAACTACAAACAAATTACAAACTACAACCAACAGTAAACAACAATCTAGTCAAGGAACCACCAAGAACGTTCCCACCAACACTGACAGGGCAAGATGCTGTATATAAACAGACAGCAAAAAAAAACCCTTTCCCTACTAGCACTGATGATGTTAGCTAGCTGGGGAATGAAACGTCTACAAGGAAACAACCAAGCTCAGAGAACACCAAGGATTCTACCGTTCAATCCTGAGCTTCAGAAGCTGAAAGTTCTTTAAAAAATGGTTGGTTTGTTCCTGGCTCTTGTCTGAAGATCCAGACTTCCTCAGTTCTTTACTTTGAAACAATTGTCTGGATTTGGTTTGATCCTGGCTTGTTTGAAGATCCAGACTTCCTCAGTTCTTTACTTTGAAACAATTGTCTGGATTTGGTTTGTTCCTGGCTTGTCTGAAGATCCAGACTTCCTCAGTTCTTTACTTTGAAACAAGGAAAATTGTCTGAATTTGGTTTGTTCCTGGCTTGTCTGAAGATCCAAGACTTCCTCAGTTCTTTACTTTGAAAGAGGGAAAATTGTCTGAATTTGGTTTGTTCCTGACTTGTCTGAAGATCCAGACTTCCTCAGTTCTTTACTTTGAAACAGGGAAAATTGTCTGAATTTGGTTTGTTCCTGGCTTGTCTGAAGATCCAGACTTCCTCAGTTCTTTACTTTGAACAGGGGAAATTGTCTGAATTTGGTTTGTTCCTGACTTGTCTGAAGATCCAGACTTCCTCAGTTCTTTACTTTGAAACAGGGAAAATTGTCTGAATTTGGTTTGTTCCTGGCTTGTCTGAAGATCCAGACTTCCTCAGTTCTTTACTTTGAAACAGGGGAAATTGTCTGAATTTGGTTTGTTCCTGACTTGTCTGAAGATCCAGACTTCCTCATTCTTTACTTTGAAACAGGGAAAATTGTCTGAATTTGGTTTGTTCCTGGCTTGTCTGAAGATCCAACTTCCTCAGTTCTTTACTTTGAAACAGGGAAAATTGTCTGAATTTGCAAAGTCTTCCATCCAAAACATTTTTCCGGCTTCTCTCTCTCTCTCTCTGCCCATGGAGAAATCCTGCATTAAGCACAGATAAGGATTACCCCGTTTAATGTTTATTTTGCTGTAAATAACACACCCAGCCTCCCTTTAATCTCCACTTCTGTGCTTAATGTCTCAGGGATTTGGGTTGGGGATAATTAACCCCTCGGTCCACCATGCTAAATGGAGAGGCGCCTTCTTCCCCAACCTCCCCCCCCCACACACCCTCTTCTCCTCACTTGACCTTAACCCTTCCTAGCCACTAAATGCATAATGGCCTGATAAATTTTTAAGCAGTAATGAAGGACATAATGCATAATATGCCATTAAGTTTGCATACATCAGCGCCAGGCATGGGGGTGGGGAGGTTTGGTGCTAAAATGGATGCGTTGAGTGCTAAAATCTCAAGACTGGAGCTATGGTCATAGATTGGTGGCAGTGAAGTCTGTAGAGATTGTCGGTCATCCAGGTCATGGTTGTCCCAAAAGTGCTTTTTTCAGGAGACTTTCTTGGGTTTGAAGACATTTCGCTTCTCACCCAAGAAGCTTCTTCAGCTCTGAGAGAATAGTGGGGAAGGGAAGGATTTATATTCCTTGCAGACAGCTGGTCATTTGCATCCTTTTAGAAGGTCATTGAAGCACTTGGAGATTTATCTGTGTCCTCAGGGTCACCTGAGTGGTGCAAATAGTTCCTGTAGTTGCAATTTTTCCTCTGGAAATCCATTCTTACTCCCACACCATTCAAAGGGTGTCCATCCAGGGGTGAAATGTAAAATGTGTTACTACCGGTTCTGTGGGCGTGGCTTAGTGGTGGGGGGGTAATGTGACTGGGTGGGCGTGGCCAAGTTTTTTTTTTAAAAAACTTTTCAAAGCATTTTTTCTAATGCTTTGAAAAGCCTCTGGCGATCAGGCAACTCAGCTGGGATCGTCAGAGAGGCTTTTTTAAAAAATGCTTTGAAAAGCCTCTCTGATGATCCCGCAGCTCAGCTGGGATCGTCAGAGACTTTTCAAAGCATTTTTTTTTAACCACCTCTTCGGCCAAGAGGTTGCAGAAAAAAACGCATTGAAAAGCCTCTGGGGATCATGATAGTTGATATCATGCATATATGTGTTGATTGTCGGACAATACATACCAAATTGCAACGTTATGGATTTTCATGGCCAGCCATCAAATTTGTGGGCTTTGAACCAGTGGTGAAATGTAAAATTTGTTACTACTGGTTCTGTTGGCGTGGCTTGGTGGGGGGGAGTCATGTAACTGGGTGGGCATGGCCAACTTTTTTTTTTTACTTTTTACTTTTAAAAGCATTTTTTAAAAATGCTTTTAAAAGCCTCTGACGAACAGGCAACTCAGCTGGATTCGTCAGAGGCTTTTAAAAGCATTTTTTTCTACAACATCTTTGGCTGAGCTGCACGATCATCAGAGTCTTTTTTTTTTTGTTTTACTTTTAAAAGCATTTTTTCGTCGGAAGAAGTTGTAGAAAAAATGCTTTTAAAAGTAAAAAAAAAAAACAGCCTCTGATGATCGTGCGACTCAGCTGAGCATGGTGGGGGGGAGCGCAGGGATTTTTGCTACCGGTTCTCCGAACCACCCACCGCCATCGCTACCGGATCGGGTGATCCGGTCTGAACCGGGAGCGTTTCATCCCTGTGTCCATCCCAAATTGTATAGCTAAACATCATCCTGGTCATGTTTGTCCCAAAGGTGCTTTTTCAGGAGGCAACTGGACTTTCTTGTTTTTTCTTTTGGTGGCAGTGAAGATCAGTCCTGCGATGTACAGCTGGCCGGCTGGTCTGGAGCAAGATGGCTAGTCCTGTGCCTTATTCAGAGTGAACCACAAAGTGCGCAGTTGTGCAAAATGCACATGGTTAAAGCCAGCGATCCCCAACCTTTCCAGCTTTGCAGTCTGATGTGGGATGGAGGGAGAGGGAATGTGCCTGCATGGGGCTGAAACCTCCAGGTGTTTTCAAAGTAAGGGGCAGGGGTGAAATTTATTTACGGGACCGCCTACTACCACCAATAGCCTCCCACCGGCCAATACGCTCTCATAGAGAGGGACTCCTCCGGGTGCCGTCAGCCAAACAGTGTCGACTGGCGGCCCCCAGGGGAGAGCCTCTCTGTGGGGGCACCTACCATCTGGAATGAGCTCCCCCCGGAGATACGGAGGATCCGGATCTGCGCTCCTTCCGCCGTGCTGTGAAGACCTTTTTATTCCATCAAGCGGGCTTGGCCTGATCTCTTCCCTTTTTAAATATGTAAATTTTAATCTGTTTTTAAATTATTGGGGTATTTTAATTTGTCTGGGCCAAAAAGTTTAATTTGATTTTATCGGGTTTTTTAAATTTTGTGTATTTATGTATTTTATTGTTGGCTGTTCACCGCCCTGAGTCCTTCGGAGTAGGGCGGTATACAAATCAAACAAACAAACAAACAAACAAACAAACAAATGCTCCCGGTTCAGACCAGATCGCCCGATCCGGTAGCAATGGAGGCGGGTGGTTCCGGTAGCAAAAATCCCTGCCCCCCCCCCCATGCCCAGCTGAGCCGCACAATCATCAGCTTTTTTTTTTTACTTTTAAAAGCATTTTTTCTACAACCTCTTCGGCCGAAAAAATGCTTTTAAAAGTAAAGAAAAAAAGCTGGGATCGTCAAAGGCTTTTAAAAGAAAAAGACCCTTTTTTTCTTTTAAATGCCTCTGACGATCCGAGCTGAGTTTTTAAAAAAGCTTCTGCTGATCAGGCAACTCAGCTGGGATTGTCAGAGGCATTTAAAAGAAAAAAAGCCCTTTTTTTTCTTTTCAATGCCTCTGAGGATCCCAGCTGAGTTGCCTGATCGACAAAAAAGCCTCTGCCGATCAGGCAACTCAGCTGGGATCGTCAGAGCCCCTGAAAGCATTTTTTTACAACCTCTTCGCCGAAGAGGTTGTAGAAAAAATGGTTTTAAAAGTTAAAAAAAAATTGGCCACGCCCACCCAGTCACATTACCCCCCCCACCAAGTCACGCCCACAGAACCGGTAGTAACAAATTTTAGATTTCACCACTGGGTCAGGGGTGCTACCTGGCCATTGCAATCAGATGATACCATCATCCAATTGACCCTTGTATAGCCAACAATATATGAGGGTCAATCAGTCCACATCTCTCTGTTGGTCTGGCAACCTCCTGGAATTACTGGCTATTGAGCTGCCTACAACCATAATACAGGTAGTCCTTGACTTGTCCCAAAGGTGCTTTTCCAAGAGGCAACTGGACTTCCGTGTTTGTCTTTGAAGACGTTTGAAGACGTTGTAGAATTCCCATAGTCCCATGATTTACATTCGGATGCTTGACAATTGACTCTGTTCTGCTCCAGCTACGGACCCCAAAGAACGCAGCACACACAAAGTCTGTACAAACCTTAGTTTACTAAATTAAACAGGGTTTTTTTTTTTCAAACAAGGCTGTTAATTAACTTTCTTAACAGCCTACAAGAATCCAAAGAATAAATAATCTTAATCTTACTATGGCTGGCAGAAAGCCCAGAAGCAATTTGAAGAGAACTAAGATCAAGGCACGAAGGAGAGTGAATGAAGTTATTCCTTGAAAATTGCTTCAGTCGGCGTTCCTCCTTAAATAGGCTAAGGGAGTGGCCAATTAGCCCCAAGCCTTACCCTCGAGGAGACCTCCTCCTGAGGAGCCACTCCTGCCTTTTGGCAGCTCTGCGTGCCCGTGCATCAAGAAGAGGCTCCTCCTCTTCTTCCTCTTCACCCATAGAAGCTTCTGGAGGTTCTGAAAGCCCTGGCTCAATCCCCGCCTCTGGCACCAACTCTTCTCCAGCCTCCTCACTGTCTGACTCGAGTGCCAGCTGCACAGGCTGCTGGCGCAGCACCACACCAGCCTCCTCGCTGTCTGAATCAGCTACAATCCGCACAGGCCGCGTACAGGCCACAACAGACTCACATTTGTGACGTTTGCAGTGTCCGGGGTCATTCATGTGATCCCCTTTTGCGACCTTCTGACAAGCAAAGTCAATGAGGAAACCAGATTCACTTAACAACCGTGTGAGTAATTTAACGGCTGCATCGATTCGTTTCACAAGAAAAGCTGTAAAATGGGGCAAAACTCACTTAACAAATTTCTCTCTTAACAACATGAATTTTGGGCTCAATTGTGGTCATAAAGTGAGGATTACCTTTAATACAGAATATAATTTAGAAGCTGCCTGATTCCAAACAACTCTGGGTGACTTATATTTTAAAAGCAAGAAGTAATTAGCGTAGAAATTTTGATAAATCAATACATCAATTTTTTCCCCCAGTAAACAAGAAGCACATATCTTTCTTCCAGATAAAGTCAGCCTAGACTTTATTATTCTTATAATAAAAAATGAAGACAACTCTACAACCTTAGAAGATGCAGAAACGTGTTTTAACTAGTGGACTCCAGGATGCTATTGAAGGCAAATTTTCAGATGTATCCGTGTACTGCACCTGGATCAATAAACAGGGTGCTTTTTTTCCTCTTCTTTAATAGTTGTTAATTTCACACTTCAAAATGGCTTAATTATAACTAAAGCAGTCAAGAAAATCTAGATATGTATTTCGATATCACATCACATCGCTTGGAATCATCCCTATGGGGATCTCGCCAAGGCTGGGCTCCTTCGGAGCAAAAAATAAAACAGATTAAGAAAACTATTCAACATTCATTTGAAAACAACATCATAATAAAAGCACAATGAAACAGAAAAAAAAACTGAATTTGGTTAATTTGCTTCATGTGCTGCGCAGGTTTATAGTGCTTCTCTTAGCATGTTTTAATTAGCTTCATAATCATCTCCAAGTAACTAAGAGCACAGACAACGTAGCTGGGAAGAGAAATACTAGTTGTGCAGCAAGTAAAAATTGGGCTTAGATCAACAGTTTGGACCCGTAACCCTGCCTGAACCAACCAGATTTTGCTGGGGTGGCTTCTAGAATGCAGACCAGGGTGAAAATGCTCCCGGTTCAGACCGGATCGCCCGATCTGGTAGCAATGGCGGCAGGTGGTTCGAAGAACTGGTAGCAAAAATCCCTGCCCGCCCCCTGGGCCCAGCTGAGCCATGCGATCATTAGAGGCTTTTTTTTTTTTACTTTTAAAAGCATTTTTTCTACCACCTCTTCGGCTGAAAAAATGCTTTTAAAAGTAAAAAAAAGGGAAAAAAAGCCTCTGATGATCGTGCGGCTCAGCTGGGATCGTCAGAGGCTTTTAAAAGCATTTTTTCTACAACTCTTAGGCCAAAGAGTTGTAAAAAAATGCTTTTAAAAGCCTCTGACGATCCCAGCTGAGTTGCCTGATTGTCAGAGGCTTTTTTTTTCTTTATTTTCTTTTTTCTTTTAATTTGATTTATATGCCGCCCTTCTCCGGAACTCAGGGCGGCTTACAATGCGTTAAGCAATAGCCTTCATCTTTTGTATATTTATACAAATCAGCTTATTGCCCCCACAAACTGGGTCCTCAATTTACCTACCTTAGAAAGGATGGAAGGCTGAGTCAACCTTGAGCTGGTGAGATTCGAACCTGCAGTAATTCTTAATAACAGGGTGCTTTAGACCACTGTACTACCAAGGGTCTAAAAACCTTTGAAAAGAAAAAAAAAGCCTCTGACGATCAGGCAACTCAGCTGGGATCGTCAGAGCCTTTTAAAAGCATTTTTTCAGCCGAAGAGGTTGTAGAAAAAACGCTTTTAAAAGTAAAAAAAAAAAAATTGACCACGCCCAGCCAGTAACATTTCTCCCCATCAAGCCACGTCCACAGAACCGGTAGTAATAAATTTTATGTTTCACCACTGATGCAAACCCATTAGGAAGAGAGGTCCTTGGGTGCTCTCTGAGCTTGCTTGTTTTCTTGCAGACGTTTCATTACCAAACTAGGTAACATAATCAGTGCTGAGGAGAGAGTGGGTTTTGGGAGGAGGAGGAGGAGGACTGTGTGTCCCTTGGTGCTCTTTCTTGTTTTCTTGCAGATGGCTCATTACCAGCGGTTTTACATTATGTTACTATCGGTTCGCCCCGTGCGTGCCTGGTTGCTTCATGCGTGTGTGCACCCGGTTCGCATGCATGCCTGCCTTTAACACATGTGCTTTGCTTGCACGTGTGCTTTCCACGCATTGACTTGGCCTCAAAAACGTGCCTAAATAGGATGTAATAGAGCCAGGCGGGTGGGGAGGCCCACCAACAATTTCCGCTACCAATCCGGGTGAACCGGTCTAAACCGGCTGAATCCCACCTCTGTTCATTGCCCAAACTAGCTAACATCATCAGTGTTAGCAACAAGTGAGGTTTGCTTGCAGTTTATATTCTTCGGGTTTATCAGTGTTGGTGGGGTTCTTGGGTTGGGCTCAGTGGTGGGATTCAAATAATTTAACAACCTGTTCTCTGCCCTAATGATTTTTTCCAACAACCAGTTCACCAAACTGGCTCAGAAAGTTAACAACCGGTTCTCCCGAAGTGGGGCGAACTGGCTGAATCCCACACTGGTTGGGCTGTTTATTATTGGCTCTTTCAGATTCGCTTCACAACCATGATATTAATTTAACAACTGCAGTGATTCACTTAAGGAGCCTTGGTGGTGCAGCGGACTAAAGCGCTGTTAAGTAGCACTTAGCTGCCAGCTGCCTGCAATTACTTGCGAGTTCAAATCTCACCAGGCTCAAGGTTGACTCAGCCTTCCATCCTTCCGAGGTAGGTAAAATGAGGACCCGGATTGTGGGGGCAATAAGCTGACTTTGTATAAAAAAAGAACACCGCTTGGGGGGGGTGAAGCCCTACTAAGCAGGTATATGCAAAAGTCTGACGGCTATTGCTTAACACATTGTAAGCTGCCCTGAGTCTCCGAAGAAAGGGTGGCATATAAATCGAACCAATAAATAAATAAATAAATAAATAAACAAACAATCAAACAAACACCTATGGCAAGAAATGTCGTAAAAGGGGGCATTTAATAAATGTCTTACTGAGCAACAGAAATTCTGGGCTCAATTGTGGTCATAATTCAAGGACTGCCTGCATTGGATTAAAAACTGCCTTGTAGTTTCTCAGAAGTTTTCTTCCCTGAAAAGTAGCACCTTCTGAATTTCTCTTGGTGAGGACCAAAATGTGAGCCAGCTTCTCCTAAGTCTGAATATTCCTGAGGCAAACAGTGCCTAAAGAATCAAGATTGAAAATAAAGGAAGTTCCATATAAGTGTAGCATTATGTGGCCTACCCTTATGCATCTGGCGTCTCCTTGTACTTTAGAGTTAGTGTTGACCCTATTGGTGGATCCATATTCTCCTAGAAGCGATGGCATGTGAGAACTCCATCTTTGTGAGTCAGGCAGTGGTGAAATCCAATTTTTTTTTACTACCGGTTCTGTGGACGTGGCTTAGTGGGCATGGTGTGGCTTGGTGGGCATGGCAGGGGAAGGATGCTGTGAAATCTCCATTCCCTCCCCACTTTGGGACCAGCCAGAGGTGATATTTGCCGATTCTCCGAACTGCTCAAAATTTCTGCTACCGGTTCGCCAGAACCTGCTGGATTTCACCCCTGGAGTCAGGTCATAGTCAGGAGTAGGATGTCAAATATTCTATTCCTCCTGTTCACAAGAAGATATGAGGAACTCACATGGATATCATCTGACTGTAGATCTATCTGTATTCTGCTCATACTGACCAACCTGCAAGAACCTTAATAGGAGACCTTGATGGGAAGTGACCTTTCCCAATATTGTTATCTAGAAAATTTCATTATAGTGGGGTCCTTGATGCTCTCTGAGCTTGACTCTTTTCTTGCAGATGTTTTATTACCCAACTAGGTAAGATCAGTGCTACAAGGGAGTCAAGTTTGCTCTCTGTTTATTGTTGTTCAGTCATTAAGTCGTGTCCGACTCTTTGCAACTCCATTGATCATAGCATGTCAGGCTCCCTTGTCCTACCCTGTCTTCCAGAATTTGCTCAAATTCATGTCCTTCATCTTCAAATTCATCACATGGTCTTTCCTGTCTACGTACAGAAATTAACACCAAGCAGTAAACGATACATCAATCAAGGTACTACCAATTCAGTAAACAACAGCTTAATCAAGGTACCACCGAGAACATTCTCACCAACATTGGTAGGACAAATCACTTGTATATAAAAAGGTTCTTCTTCTTCTTCTTCTTCTTCTTCTTCTTCTTCTTCTTCTTCTTCTTCTTCCTCCTCCTCCTCCTCCTCCTCCTCCTCCTCCTCCTCCTCCTCCTCCTCCTCTCCACAAACCCCACTCCCTTCTAGCACTGAGGATGGTATCTAGTTGGGTAAAGAAACATCTCCAAGAAACCAGTCAAGCTCAGAGAGCACCACAGCTCAACCCTGAGCTACCAATGTTCTCTTCCATTAAATTTCATGACAGTTCAATCAACTTCAGGATCATCATGATTAATAGCTATCAAGAGACCATTAATTGCACGCAATTGGCATCATCTGATATTTATTTTGCCCCTCTAGATATGCCAGAACATAAAAATATACAAATTGTTTTGTTAAATCGGGCCAACATCCATCTTAACCTCATACTTATTTCTCATATTGGCCAACCAACTGCCTTTCAGATACTTCAGGTAGGAAGTAAGGATCCACCTTCTCTTCTATTCCTTTTGTGCAACTGATATTTGGAGTCATGATGCCCCCAAAGGTAACATTGACTCTTCAAGACCATACTCCTTGGCACGTGGACCTACCACAAATTTATCCAATCTCAGAGAACCAGTCTGCTGTAGTGGTTATCAGGCCAGAAACTGGGAGAACCTGAGTTCTCATCCTGCTTTAGATGCAAAACCAATTGGATGACTTTGGGTCAGTCACTCTGTGCCAGCCCTAAGAACGACCATGACCATTTTTGATAGGGTTGTTCAGTGAATTATGTGGTCATTAAGCTCCAGAGGACCACAAGATAGGAGCAGCATGCTCATTATCTCTACTTTTGATGTCGTATCTTGGTCATTTGGAGTTTTGCAGTCCAGATATTTTAGCCGTGCAGTTCTTGATATTGGTCATCCTCAGAGGTGATATTCAGCTGGCTCAGACCGGTTCGGGCGAATAGGTAGCAGAAATTGCAGGTGGGCCAACCCACCCTCTCCAGCTCTATGCTATCCTATTTAGGCACATTTTTGAGGTTGGGCGCATGCGCGGAAGGCACACACACACACAAAGTACATGCATGGAGGGCTGGGCGCATACATGGAGGAGCGCATACGCGCTCACATTTTCGGTGCTGGGCAAATCGGTAGGTAAATTATGTGAATCCCATCCAGTGGTGGGTTGCCTCTGGTTCGGACTGGTTTGCAAGTAGTAAAACCGGCAGGAGGCTCCACCCACTGACCCAGATGTTGTGACTCCGACTCCCAAGCCTGTCCTCATGGAGGAAGAGGACTCAGAAGGTGAGGGGGAGAAACTGACAAGGCCTCCCTCTCTAGGACCCTCCTCTCTGGCAATGCCTCAGGTTCCATCCGAAGGCCAGGAGGAACAGCCTGGGATGGGCCAGGAGGAAGGCATTTCAGAGCACCCATTGATAGAGAGTGATAATGATGAATCCTGGCTTGATCCCAGGCAGCGTCGGTGGGAGAAGCGTGCGCAGCAAAGGAAGAGGCATGGGAGGGCCAGGGATTGAGCTGAGTCACTGAGCCACACCCCACAAGGGATAAAAGGGGGCGTGATTGCTCGGCAGGCTTTACGACGGACAAAAGTTTAAACTCCAAAGAATCACATCCTGAATCCTGCACTTCGGCTCAGATATATTTTGGACTAAACTCTTGGGGATAATTTGTCGCTCTGGAAATGGACTGCAGATAAGGCCACTCCTGCTTTTTGGGAGTACTAATTGGACTGGGCAGGCGTTTTACAGTTAGCTGCCAGAACTCTCGTCTGCCAGGAATTCTGATCTGTTTATACAATAAATTATTGGCAGGTGTGTTGGATATTGCATTTGTCTGTTTGAGGACGGGGGACAGAACACCAGATGTCAGGATGTCAGGAAGCTTCTGTGCAGGCGCAGAAGTGCATGTGGGTGTGCGAGCGAAGTGAGCATGTGTGTGCGGCCCCGTTGCGAACCGGTAGTAAAGGTAAATAGAACCCACCCCTGATTCCACCTCTGGTTCATCCTTAACGTGATGTCCTATAAGTGTTTTGGGAACAAAGCTTACACATTTTCCAGTTCTTCTGGGAATTGTGGCATCAATACATATAGGTGAGATGGGTGGGATATAGGTTTAATAAATAGTTAAATTAAATAAATATAAAAGGCTATTTTATAAGGCTGACACCAGACATGCTGGCTGCAAATTCTGGGACAATAGGAATCAGGGGGAAAAAAGGATTTGTTTAAGGAAGGAAGAGGCCCCGAGGCCAGCAAAGGATGATGGGGCTATATAAGCAACAAATAATAATGTTATCTTTTAATTTATTCTTTTCTCTCATCTCAAGTCTATCTTGCGAGCGACTGTGCTTTGCGATGCAATAATTCAATAACCAGAGAGGAAGAGTGTGAATGATGATAAATAAAAACACTGCTGCTAATGTGTAATCTGCAGCTTGGCTTAATTTGCTTTTGTTATTAACATTTTAATAGAAAATATAATTTGATGGCATTTTAAAAAGCCGCATTGGATTCTGGCGCTGATATGGAAATATTATGAATCATAAGCAAAGGTGTCTAATATACCAGCCAGCCTTTTTAATAGGAGGCTTTATTAGTCAGATGAATATTTTTTAATACGTTATTTTTTTTTTCCATCTGCTAATTCAAATCACCTGATGCCTCTCCAAAGTCGGTAAATAGAATTGCAGCAACTTTCTCAAGCGTTGGGCTAGAACTGCATAATCTAATAAAGGAGAATATTTCTAACTTGGGGTTGACATGAGGGGGTTCTTGGTGCTCTCCAAGTTTGGCTGTTTTCTGGCAGACATTTCATTACCCAACTAAGTTACATCATCAGTGCTAGTAGGGAGACTCCTACATTACTTAGTTGGGTAATGAAACGTCTTCCAGAAAACAACCAAACTCCGAGAGCACTATTGAATGGTCAGAAATGGTGTAGGGCAATGATGGCTAACATTTTTGCCATTGCGTGCCAAAAGTGGGGGGACCATTTGGGGGTCATGCGCGTGCGTGCCCACACACCCCGCCCAACCCCCCGTGCATGCACACGCAATCCCCCAGCGCTCCCCCGTGCATGGCTGCACGACCCTCCCGGTGCCCCATTTTGGGCCTAGCAGGCCTACCTGAAGCCTCCAGAGGCCGGAAACGGTCTGTTTCTCAGACTTCTGGTGGACCCAGTAGGCCCGTTTTTTGCCCTCCCCAGGCTCCAGAGGCTTTCCTGGAGCCTGGGGAGGGCAAAAGTGGCCTCCCCCACCCGTCGGAGGCCCTCCAGAGGCCAGAAACGCCCTCCCAGAGCCTCCACACGAACCCTGTACCTATCTGACATCCAAAACAGACCACATGGAGACTCCTGGGATGGGCAGGGTGGCATGGGAGGGGCCAGCCAAAAATCATGGAGCTGAATTAGGGCAACAGCTCGCGTGCCCGCAGATATGGCTCCACGTGCCACCTGTGGCACGTGTGCCATAGGTTCGCCATCCCGGGTGTAGGGTCTCCTGCTTGGGTGGGGGGGTTGGACTCAGTGGTGGGTTGCCCCCGGTTCGCACCGGTTCTATAGAACCGGTAGTAAAACCGGCAGGAGGCCCCACCCACTGACCCTGACGTCATGAAAATGCTTCTGCGCATGCGCAGAAGAGCATGTGCGCAGCCCTTTTGCGAACCGGTAGTAAAGGTAAGTAGAATCCACCCCTAGTTGGACTAGATGATCTACAAGACCTTTCCAACTCTGTTATTCTGTTACTGTACATTTATGTGTAAGCACCAAGGATCCCTCACTGCATAAACTGCATGAATGAGAGAAGGCCATCACAAGGTTTAAAACAGTGTCTCTTATACTGTACTCCTACTTTATTTGTTTATTTGTTATTGTGTATACTTTATTTTTATTTATTTATTTGTCAAACATGTATAAGATACAGATATAAGTAACATGATTATGAATACAGGAAATGGATACGAATAAAAGGGAATATTAGGACAGGGACGGTAGGCACGCTGGTGCGCTTATGCACGCCCCTTACAGACCTCTTAGGAACGGGGTGAGGTCAACAGTAGATAGTCTAAGGTTAAAGTTTTGGGGGTTTGGGGAAGAAACCACAGAGTCAGGTAGTGCATTCCAGGCATTGACCACTCTGTTGCTGAAGTCGTATTTTCTGCAATCGAGTTTGGAACGGTTTACCTTGAGTTTGTATCTAGTGTGTGCTTGTGTAATGTTGTGGTTGAAGCTGAAGTAGTCATTGACAGGTAGGACATTGTAGCAGATCATTTTGTGTACTAAGCTTAGGACAGACCGAAGGCGGCGTAGTTCTAAATTGTCTAAGCCCAAAATTTCAAGCCTGGTGGCATAAGGTATTCTGTTGTGAGCAGAGGAGTGGAGGACTCTTCTCGTGAAATATCTCTGGACTCGCTCAATTGTATTAATGTCTGATATGCAGTGTGGGTTCCAGACAGATGAGCTGTATTCGAGAATTGGTCTAGGAAAGGTTTGGTATGCCCTAGTTTGCAGTACAATATTGCAGAGAAGAAGCTTCGCAAGATTAGGTTAACAACTCTTAGTGCCTTTTTGGCAATGCTGTTATAGTGAGCTCTGGCACTTAGATCATTAGAGATGAGTACTCCAAGGTCCTTGACAGAGTGAGGGTCGTCTACAAGATAGTATCCGCCCAGCATATACAGCACACTTCAATATGCCTAACCCTTCTGTGAAGGCCGATTTAGTCAGTGCCGGACTAGTTCGGTTCTGCATTATATCACTAGCACTTAGACTTATATACCACTTTACAGTGCTTTTACAGTCCTCTCTAAGCCATTTACAGAATCAGCCTATTGCCCCCAACCATCTCGGTCCTCTACTCACCTCGGAATGATGGAAGGCTGAGTCAACTTTGAGCCAGTGAGGATTGAACTCCTGGCAGTGAGCTGAACTAACCTGCAATATTGCTTTCTAAGCACTGTGCCACCACCATTATTGAATTGTCCCAATTCTGATCTTTGATAGACATTCAGCAAAAACAGACAGAACTCCAGGTGTGTTCACCTGCAGTGGTTAAGGACACAGGATCCTTTTGGCAAATTAGGATAGGATAGGATAGGATAGGATAGGATAGGATAGGATAGGATAGGATAGGATAGGATAGGATAGGATATCACCATCTAAAGGAAAAACATTTCCAGCAACCTCCCTCTCCCTTTATAAGATCTTATGGTATCTTTCCTTTTTTTGGAAACTGCCAGGAAGCATCAAAAATATCCCTTCCCTTCTTCATCCATTTATTCCCTTCCCTTCTTCATCCATTTATTCCCTTCCCTTCTTCATCCATTTATCCCCTTCCCTGCTGCTGGATGGAGGAAGAAGTGAAGGATTGTGAGATTGGCTGGGAAACCATCACAGAATGTTGAAAATGAAGATCACATGACCACAGTAGCAGCCAGTAGCACTGAAGCAGCTGTAACTTCACAACGTTTCATTTCCATGGAGTCACGGATCCTGGAGTTTGGACCCATTCTGAAAGTTAGCTAATTTGAGGCAACCTTGGCTCAAAATTTGCTGCAAAAATGATACACCATTTTGCCCACTGTCACGACAATGAGAGTTTGAATAGTAAATAGGTATCTGAAGTGTTTCCCTCACCCACTGGGTTAGTAACGCTCATAAAAAGAGAAAGCTTAGTCTTGCATGAATTGTTCAGCGTAAATTCATGTCAGCTCTTGAACACTTCTGTCTAAGCACTCCTAGGACTTTGTCCAATGCTAATATCAAGCTCCCATCAAACTGGTTTTATTCTTCAGTTCTCAAATGCTGATTTGAAATTTCATTGCGTTCTTACAAATGCTAATGTTATTTTGCAAACGGCATAGATTGGAAATGTAATAAAGCAATATTGAAATTGCATTTCACACTCTTTTAATTGTCTTAACGCTCAAGCTTAAGTCTTTTGAAAAAGAAGGGAGAACAAGGAAATAAATATTGCTTTTAAAAACATTTGAGCGCCATTCAGATTTTAATGTTCAGTTCGCAATTGCCACGTTATTTTATTTCAATGTATTTTTTTAATGCTTCCATTTTTAATTTCAAATGTGCACACCTTGGAAAGATCTTATGTTTTTATAAAAAAAAAAAGCAAGGGAAATTTTCAGTCAATTCTATGGCTCAGATTTAAAATATGCAATTATTTCCAGCGAGAAGAATGGCAGGCTAAAAAATTCCCTACTTAAAAAAGGAAAGAAGAAAAGAGGCAAAAAAGAGAGGAAAAAAGTTGCATAACTCTAATTCATCACTGGAATCAGAGCTTCATGAGATCTAATCTCTCAAAATCTTTCCTGGAAGAGAAAATCCTTGTGGCTTTTTAAAATCTCTTATTTTTTTTCTTTAAATCTGGGTGCTACCTTCCCACAGATATAAAGAACGGTTACTTTCGACTCTTAGTAAGATTATAATAAAATATCCATTTTCCTTGCAAAAGAAAAGAGGAAATCTTTTAAAAATCTTGTTTTCCTTTTAAATTTTTTTTAACAATCATCAAATCCGTATGTCAAAATTTGATTTTTTTTCTCCCTTCTCCTACAAAAAGTCCATAAAGGGCTGCTAATCATAGAAGAATTTCTTCAGTGGATTTTTCTCTCTGTCATTGCCAATTCTGTCGTTTTTATTATATTCCTCTGTTATGGGTGTCATAGGGATCTTTCCAATGCTGAACGTATAAAAAGTTGTGCTGCTGTTTTCCTATATAATAATAAAATACTATGGGGTTTTTCCACCGTTTTATCCATAAGTCCTAACAATAAAGTGTCTGGTCTAAATTGTACAAAATTTTCAAAGTTTTTTTTTAAAATTACGTTACTAATTTCCACCCAATACTGTTCAGTGCTTTAAAACGCTACCAAAGGTGTTAGACGTTTCCTATTTGAGTCTTAAATTTCCAGCAACTATTTGGGGAACTTTTATATAGATATTTATAGTATATGTATAAATACAAATATATATTTATAACTATATTTACCACTATACTTTAGCTATATTTATCCAAATTATCTGGGGATAAATACCATAAAAGTATATACTGTATTT
Organism: Pantherophis guttatus; assembly: GCF_029531705.1. The sequence continues at coordinate 96,694,159 of NW_026844028.1, read as the reverse complement.
TTCAGACTATAAGATGCACTGGAGTATAAGATGAACCTACCTTTTTTGGTGAGGAAAAGAAGAAAAAGAAATCTCCCTCTGCCTCTGAGCAATTTTGCCTTGTTGCAGCAAACAGCAAACAGCCTGCTTTACTTTCATTTTCGTTTTCAGCATAGCTTGATTAGCACAAGGGGAAAAAAAATCTGCTCCAACAATTTACCTCTTTGCAGCAAGCAGCAGAGCCCCACACAAAACAGCTGAGAGTAAATCAGCTGAGAGTCAGGAGGCAGATCCAATCAACTTGTGCTAATTAGGCTGTGCTGAAGCTGAAAGGAGTTGTTTTTTCTTGCTGTTTGCTTGCAAGGAGGTAACTGCTGGGAGGCAGAGGCCAAAGGGTGGGGGCCAGTGGGTGGGTGGGGCTACATTCGGTGTATAAGACGCACCTAAATTTTCACCCCCTTTTAGGGGGGGAAAGGTGCATCTTATACTCCGAAAAATACGGAAGAAGCATAAAAGTTAATGTGTTAATTCTTGTCATATCACAAACTGACCCAAATTCCAGAATAATTGTTAGCTATAAAGTCAAATACTAAATCAGAAAGATCACTTCTAATACATTTTTGACAGCAATAAATGACATAGGTGCCACCATTTAATGCCGACAGTGTTAGACAGAGTTAAATAGAGATAGTCCTCAATTTATGACAAGTCGTTTACTAATCATTTGAAATTATGACAGACTTCCCTGGGGGTACTTATGACCCGGTTCTGAAGTTCCAGCATTGCCACCCCATCTTGATCATGTGTCTGCATTTCGGGTGCTCAGTAACTGACCTACATTTACGACTATTTGCGGCAGGGGTGAAATCTAACAGGTTCTGACAGGTTCCGGAGAACAGGTAGCAGAAATTTTGAGTAGTTTGGAGAACCAGCAAATACCATCTTTTGGCTGGCCCCAGAATGGGGTGGGAATGGAGATTTTTGCAATATCCTTCCCCTGGAGTAGAGAGGGAATGGGGATTTTGCAGTATCCTTCCCCTGCCATTATCACAATCATTATCATTATCACAATGAAGGCGAATATACCGTGTGCCCAGGATACATTCAATTTTGCAGCTACTAAGATTGTTGGACGAGCTGGTACAAAAACAGCCAGGGAAGTGATTGTAGCATGGGAAACAGGCCAGTGGTGGGTTGCCCCCGGTTCGAACTGGTAGTAAAACCGGTGGGAGGCTCCGCCCACCACCCCGGATGTCGTCATAGGCGATCCCATTGTGAACCGGTAGTAAAGGTAAGTAGAACCCATCCCTGAAACAGCCCCATTGTCAATCAACAGGAGGGCTGATTTACACCCAGCTTATCAAGTACTTAGAAGGTGGCATAAGAAAATAACTGCCAACAACTTAATAGCCAGCCATCCACACCCCAATCTACTTCTAAAAAGCTACGCACAACAGCCACTATATAAATACCACACACAGAACAGTTCCAGCGTGAATCCGAAAGCTCGGAAGACAAAATCTCTGGTTCTGGTAACTGACCCAGATTGGATCCTGCAGTCTCCATTATGGTCGTAACTCGAGGACTCTCTCTATATAACAGAAAGGAAGGTGGACATTTTTGGGGGGGTCTGTTTCTTTATCATTCCCATCAGCCTGTCTGTCTGTCTGTCTGTTTAGTTATTTGTCAGGAAAGTTGTGTTTTAATACCCATTGCGCAGTAGTGCAGGACCCGACAAAGGGAACATCTTTCAAAGTTTGGTTCCTGCTCATTGATTTAGTACTTGGAGTTTAGAATTTATGGAGGAGGCTTCCACTTCTGGAACATTGATCAGAAAGACTCAAGAGAGTGAAGGAGGAGGGGGGGAAAAATTAAAAACCTGTTTATGGCTTTGCTTGCTCTAGGCGTCTTTTAGTTTATTGTTCAGCTCAGTTCATTCTGGCATTTCAATTTGAATGGTTCACTTATTTGCTGGGGCTTAAGAAAAAAAAAACTAAATTAAAAACCATAAGGAAACCTTTTTTTTTTTTTTTAAAGGGAGAAGTTAAGACTTGTGGGGTTCGAAGATCACCTTGGAATTTTGCAGGGTATTGAAGGATAATTTAAGGCTCGAAAGATAATTTTCTTGCCTAAAATGATGTGTGGTTTCCATTTGGCACTTCGAGGTGGGGAAAGGTTGTTCAAAAGAGCCACAATGCAGGTGGAGAGATCCAGGTTTGATGCCTTTATGAGCTGGGATCAGGCAAGTAGAGGCAAATAGGAGAAGGCACATTATCTGCAGATAGCCCTTGATTCAGGGGTGAAATCCAGCAGGTTCTGGAGAACCGGTAGCGGAAATTTTGAGCAGTTCAGGGAACTGGCAAATACCACCTCTGGCTGGCCCCAGAGTGGGGTGGGAATGGAGATTTTGCAGTATCCTTCCCCCAGGAGTGGGGAGGGAATGGGGATTTTGCAGTATCTTTCCCCTGGAGTGGGGTGGGAATGGAGATTTTGCAGTATCCTTCCCCCAGGAGTGGGGTGGGAATGGAGATTTTGCAGTATCCTTCCCCCAGGAGTGGGGAGGGAATGGGGATTTAGCAGTATCCTTCCCTTGGAGTGGGGAGGGAATGGAGATTTTGCAGTATCCTTCCCCCAGGAGTGGGGTGGGAATGGAGATTTAGCAGTATCCTTCCCCTGGAGTGGGCAGGGAATGGAGATTTTGCAGTATCCTTCCCCTGCCACGCCCACCAAGCCACGCCACATCCATCAAGCCACGCGCACAGAACCAGTAGTAAAAAAAATGGATTTCACCATTGCCTTGATTTATGACGGATCACATAGCCAACATTCGAAGGTATGCCCAACCCACAGAATAGAATATATGGTCCGAATATGAAGTTATGATATCTCCCCACCCATTCCTTCAGTCCACATTTTGAATGTGTGGCACGCGGCCCATTTATTTCCAGTAAAGGTAAGTAACAGGGTCCTGAACCAGAGGTGCTATTCAGCTGGTTCAGACTGGTTTGGGATAACCAGTAGTGGCCCACCCGCCCGGGCACAATCCTGTCCTATATCACGGTGTTTTTGACAGCGCACACGTGTGTGGATGGTGCGCACCAGCAAATTACCATGTTTTGTGATGCCACATGTATGCGTGGTTGACATGCGCGCTCTCACATTTCTGGTGCTGGGCGAACCAGTTGCTACAGTATATGAATCCCACTTCTGTCCTGAACCCATTCTGAACCCCACGCATGGGTACACAGCCAAGGGGTTCCTGGGAATGTGTGAGTGAGTCTGAGCGGTAGTTAGCTCCTCCTTAAAAGAGGGATCACGGCAGAGGGGGACTGCAGCCAAGACATTAAAAGATGCTTGCTCCTGGGGAGGAAACCTATGGCAAACCTAGACAGTGTACTAAAAAGCAGAGACATCACCCTGCCAACAAAAGTGCGTATAGTCAAGGCTATGGTTTTCCCAGTTGCAACGTATGGCTGTGAAAGTTGGACCATAAGAAAGGCTGAGCGCCAAAGAATTGAGGCCTTTGAACTCTGGTGCTGGAGAAGACTTCTGAGTCCCTTGGACTGCAAGGCCATCAAACCGGTCAGTCCTAGAGGAGATCAACCCTGACTGCTCTTTCGAAAGCCAGATCCTGAAGATGAAACTCAAATACTTTGGCCACCTAATGAGAAGGAAGGACTCACTGGAGAAGAGCCTAATGCTGGGAACGATGGAGAGCAAAAGAAGAAGGGGACAACAGAGAAAGAGGTGGCTGGATGGAGTCGGTGTGAGCTTAAATGGATTCCAGAGGATGGTAGAGGACAGGAAGGCCTGGAGGAACGTTGTCCATGGAGTCGCAATGGGTCGGACATGACTTTGCAACTAACAACAACAAAAAAGAGGGAGTGGGGTTCCCTCAAGTCCCTGCAAGGCAATTCTTGACTCCTTCCAAGCATCTGATGGAACCATCTCATGAAGTTGCAACTCTCCATTGGGAGGCTAGTCAATTACAGCAAATTGAGTTATTTCATTTCCGTCTGGAAAAGGGCTTCCCCTTACACACACACACACACACCCCATTAATCTAATGATCATACATTTTACTAATCATACTGCAATCTGTGTGATTTTAGATCTAATTAGATTTACGATTAAGACATCCTTTTTGCAGGCAATCGTTGCCGCCACAGTTTCGTGGAATGAAAAGGCAGCGTTGAAATATTGAAGGGAAAAATGTAGGCGAGAGGTGCGAGGTGATTAACTAAGTCTCTTTGTAACAATTGACAAGAGTTTGAAGCATTTGCGTGCTGGGATTATCCCAGGCGAAGGTATCCACGGAATTTGGTCAAAGCAGTCAAGACGATGTTCATGAGGGTGGGATCGAGGTTCCACTGTTATTTTTTAATGTGCAACACCCATTAAAAGTGGAGCTCTAATTCCCCCCATCGTAGCCAGCCATCAACTTGATTTTTTGACTATATTTTACAGATGTCCCGAAAAAATCTCTTTTTGGGTACTGCTAGCAAGAAAAGTTGTTGATGAGCAAAATAAATAACTAAATTGCAAGACTAACTGTGGACTGCCAAGGAGACTTTTAACTGGCTCCGTTGAATTTATATTTACCAAAAAAGGAATAAATTCAACACAAAAATACTTTGTCGCGAAAGCCTGCGAAGGCTCCTCGATTGGGACTGAAAGGCGAAACACAGGGGCGAAATCCAGCAGGTTCTGACAGGTTCTGGAGAACCGGTAGTGGAAATTTTGAGTAGTTCGGAGATCCGGCAAATACCACCTCTGGCTGGCCCCAGAGTGGGGTGGGAATGGAGATTTTGCAATATCCTTCCCCCAGGAGTGGGGTGGGAATGGAGATTTTGCAGTATCCTTCCCCTGGAGTGGGGTGGGAATGGAGATTTTGCAATATCCTTCCCCTGCCACGCCCCCCCAAGCCACGCCCACAGAACCGGTAGGGAAAAAATTTGGATTTCACCCCTGGTGAAACACTGCTCAACCTAGAAAGGAAATGCATGACATATATTTCAAAAAAAAAGGGGGGGGATTTACAATTCAGTTTAAACTGGAGCATTACCAAATCTTCAACCTCCAGTGGGAGCTCCAAAAAGTAATTTCCCCACATTCTTGGGACATTCAATAAGAAAAATATCAATCCTCACCATCAAGAACGCTATTTACTCTCTGCATTGAAAAAAAACAACACCCCTACTGATGTACGGAAAATATCACCCAGGTATTATAGCTTTAAAGAACACATACAATCACTTTATATCCTGCTGGTATCCTCAACCAATCAGAATAGAGTTGGAAGGGACCTTGGAGGTCTTCTAGTCCAACCCCCTGCTTGGGCAGGAAACCCTACACCACTTCAGACAAATGGTTATCTAATCTCTTCTTAAAAACTTCCAGTGTTGGAGCATTCACAACTTCTGGAGGCAAGTTGTTCCACCGATTAATTGTTCTCACTGTCAGGAAACTTCTCCTTAGTCCTACTACATTGCTTCTCTCCTTGATTAGTTTCCATCCATTGCTTCTTGTCCTGCCCTCAGGTGCTTTGGAGAATAGCTTGACCCCACTCTTCTTCGTCACATCATCACATCCGATTTTTGACCCTCTGCGCATGCACAGAGGGTCAAAAATGGGTTATTTCCTGGTTAAAACCAGGAAGTAATGACATCTGGGCAGGTGGGTGAAGCCTTGCGCTGCCACTGCTACCGGTTCGCAGAACCACGTGCCGCCAGTGCTACCGATTCGCGCGAGCCGAATAGAACCGGCAGAATTTCACCACTGGTGCTATTCAGCAGGTTCTGACAGGTTCTGGAGAACCGGTACAGAAATTTTGAGTAGTTCAGAGAACCAGAAAATACCACCTCTGGCTGGACCCAGAGTGAGGTGGGAATGGAGATTTTGCAATATCCTTCCCCCAGGAGTGGGGAGGGAATGGGGATTTTGCAGTATCCTTCCCCTGGGGTGGAGTGGGAATGGGGATTTTGCAATATCCTTCTCCCAGGAGTGGGGTGAGAATGGAGACTTTGCAGTATCCTTCCCCTGCCACACCCACCAAGCCATGTCCACAGAACCAGTAGTAAAAAAATTTGAATTCCACCACTGCCTCTTTCCACTCATTTATTTGCTTGTTTATTTGGTGCTGTTTTCTGCTTACAGAGAGTCCTCAACTTACAACTGTAATGGAGCCTGCCCATCATGCTCATAAGTCTTGACGTCTCTATAAAATACGTCACCATGTGACTGAACCCAATTTTATGACTTCTGTGATAGTTGTTAAGCAAACACCAGAATAGTAGTTAAACCCATTGCTTTCTATTAGAGGTTTTTGCCAAAACCCAGAGGTGCATGGCTAGTTTTCAGCCAAAATCATGGCTGAAAATCATGGTCATCTGTAAGCTGTCATAGTTTTATTTATTATTTTATTATTTAATTTTTTATACCGCCCCCTCTCCCGAAGGACTCAGGGCAGTGAACACCCAAAATTAAAAAACATACAATATAAACATTAAAATACTATAAAACAAAATTAAATTTATCTTTGGCTTCCCCCAATTTAAAACCCCTTACCCATAAAATTCACCAATTAAAATTTTTTAACCCAGCCCGGCTTGCTGAAATAAAAAAGTCTTCAGAGCCCAGCGAAAGGTCCGGAGGTCGGGGATCAGTCGTATCCCTGGGGGTAGCTCATTCCAGAGGGCGGGTGTCCCCACAGAGAAGGCTCTTCCCCGGGGGGGTCGCCAGCCAACATTGCCTGACCGACGGCACCCTGAGGAGACCCTCTCTGTGGGAGCGTATTGGCCGGTGGGAGGTTATCGGTGGCAGAAGGTGGTCTCGTAAATAACCGGGCCCTAAGCCATGGAGCGCTTTGAAGATGAGAACCAATACCTTGAAGCGCACCCGGAAGACCACTGGAAGCCAATGCAGCTCGCGCAGGAGAGGTGTCACGTGGGAGCACCATGTCGCCCCCATAAGTACCCGCGCGGTTGCATTCTGCACCATAGTTATGGACTGATTGCTGAGTGCCCAACACACAGTCACATGACCATCGGGAGGAAGTCTAGCTATAAAATACTTCACATTTTTCAAGCTGAGAGACGTCACCTGAAGTTTGGCCTTAATAGTGTTTTTTTCCCCCCTCAAATACTTATCTATGATCTTATCACTAACATAGTAGGGAAGAAGCAAAATATGCTTCTTAATTCATCACAAAGCCAAAAGAAAAAGAAAAAGAAAAAAAATGGAAACTCTTTTCATCAAAAAGAGTTATCGAATTACCCAAAAAGGCTCCCCTTTCCCCCCAAGAGAACAAAGGAAGTTAATTGCTAGATGGTACCCTTAATTGAAAATTATAAATCTGCAATTACCTTCCTTTCGGCCTACATTTCTGTACCACATTCAACTCAAAAGTGCTATTTTTGGCTGGAATATCGTCCTGCATTAAAATCTGCATTGGCCTCACTCAATCTGATGCCCTTCAAATTGCCCTAAGAAAAGACAGGGTGGTTTAAGAAGAGGCAGCTGCTTCTTTCAGAGTTCGCATCATGGAATCTGTGTAGCTCAGGGACAGAACGGAACGGAACGGAATGGAATCAGTGGTGGGATTCAAAACTTTTTACTACCGCTTCTGTGGGCGTAGCTTTGTGGGCGTAGCAGGGGAAGGATACTGTAAAATCCCCATTTCCTCCCGATCAGCTGGGACTCGGGAGGCAGAGAATAGATGGGGGTGGGGATATTTATAGGTGGTATTTACCTGTTCTCTGAACTACTCAAAATTTCCACTACTGGTTCTCCAGAACTGGTCAGAACCTGCTGAAACCCACTTCTGAATGGAATGGAATGGAATAAGAATAGAATAGAATAGAATAGAATAGAATAGAATAGAATAGAATAGAATAGAATAGAATAAGAAATCAGAATAGAACTGGAATAGAAGAGAATAAAAAATCAAGATAGGATAGGATAGGATAGGATATCTGAGAAAATGCCATTCATGGGCTGTCTTGACAAAGAAAATTAATGTCAATCTCCATTCATGATGGAGTGACCTTGCCACGGTCACTCACGCCCTTGTTACTTCTCGGTTGGACTACTGTAACGCCCTCTACATGGGGCTGCCCTTGGGATGCACCCGGAGGCTGCAGCTAGTCCAGAACGCAGCCGCGCGGGTTGTTATGGGGGCTTCTCGTTACTCCCGTGTGACACCTCTCCTGCGCGAGCTGCACTGGCTACCGGTGGTCCTTCGGGTCCGTTTCAAGGTGCTGGTGCTCATCTATAAAGCCCTACATGGCTTAGGCCCGGGGTACCTGCAGGATCATCTCCTGCCATCCTCCCATCGTCTTGTACGCTCCCATAGACCGGGCCTCCTCAGGGTGCCGTCAGCCAGACAATGTCGGCTGGCGACCCCCAGGGGGAGAGCGTTCTCTGTGGGAGCGCCGACCCTCTGGAATGGGCTGCCCACCGGCATTAGGACAGCCCCTGACCTCCTCTCCTTTCGCCGTGGATTGAAGACGTGGCTCTTTCATCTGATGGGCTGTCCGCAGGGGTGATTTTTAAATAATTTTAATCAATTTTAATTGGATTTTTAATGTTTATGTAACTTTTGTTCCGTTCTTTTGTAAGCCGCCCTGAGTCCTTTGGGAGAAGGGTGGCATATAAATTACATACATACATACATACATACATACATACATACATACATACATAAATAAATAAATAAATAAATAAATAAATAATACTGATGAATCAGATCTTGTTAAGAAAGGCACATTTATTTGTTTCCATTTATATACCGCCCTTCTCCAATAGGACTCAGGGCAGTGAACAGCCAAAATAAAAAACAGAACATACAAAATTTAAAAGCAGTTTAAAATGATTAAATATTTTTGGCCGTAAATTAAAACAACATGAACTGGGATCTAAAAACCATGCAGAAATTGAAAATTATGCAAGATGTTCCAGAAAGGGGAGGTCTTAAACTTCCAAACCTACAGTTATATTATGAAGCAGCAGCTTTGACTCAAGCAAGCGATTGGTTTGGAAGAAAAAAGACTGGAATATTGAATATAGAAAGTTTTGATCTTGAATTTGGATGGCATGCCTACTTATTTTATGAGAACAAAGTGGATAAAGTATTTAAAAGCCATATACTTAGAGACTCTTTGATGAGGGTTTGGAAGAAGCACCGACTCAAATGGGATTACAAAATACCGCTATGGCTGGATCTTGGTCATATTATGTGGAATACAAATGTAATGTCACTCGGGGGGGGGTTATATAAAGAGGTTCTTTTTACAGATGCGGGCAGATGGCAGTTGAAGACATTGGAGACCCTGTTGGACGAAGGGATTAATTTAACTTGGTTACAGTACAATCAACTTCAACTGAGATGGAAAGAGGACCAAAAAACTGGTATTATGTTGCATGAGGAAGAATTGGTTAGACATATAAAAGAGAAAGGTCCAATGCATATTAAAAGGCTTTATAATGTTTTGTTAGAAAGGGATTCAGAAACTGAATTGGTTAAAGATTGTATGATTAAGTGGGCACAAAATTTTGAAGAACCAGTGATGTTGGAAACATGGGAAAAAATTTGGGTTCAGAACGTTAAATTCACACAGTTGCAGAATTTGAGGGAAAATTTCTATAAAATGTTTTATAGATGGCATTTAGATCCTAAAAAACTGTCGTGTATGTACCCTAATGTTCAGCCAAAATGTTGGAGATGTGATTGTTTAGATGCTACATATTATCATGTTTGGTGGACTTGCAAGAAAGTTAAGGCTTTTTGGATAAAAATTTGGTGGGTTATGCAGAATGTTTTGAAGAAAAAAATTCAATTTTCTCCACAACTGTTTTTATTGGGTATAGTTAAGGGTTTTACATTGGGTGAAAAAAAGTTGATATTGCATATGATAACAGCAGCGAGATTATTGATAGGTAAATATTGGAAAAATGAAGCTTTGCCCACTATCGAGGAATGAATTTTGAAGATGGCCAGTTTTGCAGAGATGGCGAAGATTTCAGCATACCTAAAAGATTGTTCACAAGAGACTTATGAATGGGAATGGAAAAAGTGGATAGATTATGTGCAGAACAAATATCAAACCAGGAAGTATCAAATAGCTTTTAATTGAAAATGTTATATTAAGATAGAAATATTTTAACTTTGTGAAGATGAGAAATTATATGGGGGATGGAAGGGTTCAAGTTTTATACAAAGGGTTTTTTTTTTTTGATATGAGCATATTCTGTGGAAGTCTGGGGGGAGGGGAGCATTAGGGGGCGTTAGGGAGGGTGAGGTTGGGGAATTTGGGGCGGGTTGAGGGGGGGGAAATGGGGTGAAAATGTAATTGTAAAACTTTTGCAATAAAAAAAATAAAAAAATTAAAACCATGCAGAATAAACTGGAATTCCTAAAGGTGCTATTTCAAGAGGCAACTGGACTTTCTTGTTTTTCTTCAAAGATGTTTCCCTTCTCATCCAAGAAGCTTCTTCAGCTCTGACTGGATGGTGGGGAATGGAAGGATTTATATTCCTTGTAGACAGCTGGTCATTTTTATTTTTTTAGGGAGTTGTTGAGGGCACTTGGAGTTTTGTCTATGTCCTCACGATCACCTGAGTGGTGCAAATTGGTGTGGAGCCTTTTTGGAACTCCAGAAAGGACTGTGTTGTAGACTGGAGATAGATGATGTCATATCCCTCCCCCTCTGTTGAGAGAAGGTTGTTCAGTTTTGACATAGATGGCCTCTTTTAAACCACTGGTCCTCCCTGCCCAAAATGTGAACTTTGCTCTCTTCAAAAGAATGGCCTCTGTCTTTTAAATGCAGAAGGACTGCTGAATCTTGTCCTGATGGGTTTGTTCTCCTATGTTGTGCCATGTGTTTGTGAAATGGTTGTTTTGTTTCCCCAGTGTACAGATCTACACGTCTCACTGCACTGTACTATATATACCATTTTGCTCAGTTTGTGTCTGGGTATTTTTTCCTTGGAGTGGACAAGCTTCTGCCTTAGTCTATTCTTGCATGTATGTTCTGTTGGCATATATATCGGTGTAGCCTGAAATGTTAAACTGGACATGTATTGTCCAGCTAGTTACTTCTGTATTTTTAATGAAATTATTTTTTTAAAAAAGGAATAACCTAAATCAATTAATTCATTCCCAAAATACTGCACCATACTTGGTATTCTTAACTGGCAGTAAGCTGAATAGCTAATAACAGTCTCACTTAACAGTCCAGTTTGCAAGCTATGCCCAGAAATAGCCATCTGAAAAACGCACAAAATAATGTTTGGATAAAACGTTTGGGAGAAATGTTTTGGATAAAACATTATTTCAATAGTTCTCCATTCGCTGAGCTCAACATACTGTTAAATTAGTCTACACCATCCTGTCTGGAGATGAATTTATGGCAACCTTTGTATGAATTTTAAGAACGCGAAATGAGAGCGGGAAATGCCACGGCCATTATTATAAACATTTCAAATGCGCCGCTAATAATAGTAATAATAATAAAAAAAAACAATCATAGGGTTTTTTTCCCCCCGAAATTATTGTGACACTGGTGATTGTCTTGGCCATTCCTCTGTATTAGTTTTTATTTACGGCCTATGCTGGCTTTAATGCTTTAATGGCATTTAGCAACACGTAATTGTGAGGGGCTTGAAAGGGAGGGAATGAGGATTGAAGGAAAAGCTGCAAGGGAAGCGATCGCTGATCATATAAACAATTAGACCTTTATCTATCTTGCCCAACGAGGTCCTTTATCTGATGACAACCTCTATAGAACTGAAAAGGACTCGCTGTCTCCCTCTGGGGCCATCTAAACCTTTCAATCAATTCTACTCAATTACTAACAAATCTAAATGTGATTTATCTGCCTCAGAATCATTCCAATATCAGGCGAAGATCTATCAATATAACCCCCTGAGGTAATCTTTTTTTTTTTACCTCTTTTTTTTTTTTTACCTGGAGCTGCCAATAGAACATTTGGGGGGCTCTCCAAAGGGAAAGACCGGGCGATGGAGAAATTTTTGCTTCCAGCCCCCACCCCTTTTTTTCTTTTGATGCACTTAATTAAGTCGACAAGAACCTGTCAAGGGTAATTTTCAAAGCACAGGGCCTGAACAGCTGACATTTGATAATATTACACTCCGGGTTGATTGAAATTGATTTTTTGGTAGTAAGTTTTGGGGGGCAAAGGGGGGGGAAGGGAGGAAAGAACAGGGCGGTAGGAGTGGTGAGGAGGAGGACTTGACTTGGGAAATTCGACAACTTTCTTGCCCGCCCGTTCAAGGACGAGAGGCTGTGTTTGTAAGGTCACTGGCGACAATAGGACGATGGGCTTTTAAAAGCAGTGGAATTTAACAATCTTAGAAGAAGGGATGTGTATTCCAGCGTCAATAAGTCAAGTTTCATCCCTTGCAAGACAAATAGAGAACCACTGGGAATTATTGACAGTGTCTATACAGATAGTCCCTGACTTACAACAGTTCATTTAGTGACCGAACTTACAACGGCACTGAAAGAGTGACTTATGACTGGTTTTTTTTTCCACACTTATGACCATTGCAACATCCCCGTGTGTTGTGACCCTGACTCCCGAGCCTGTCCTAATAGAGGAAGAGGACTCAGAAGGTGATGAGGAGGAACTGACAAGGCCTCCCTCTCCAGGACTCTCCTTTCTGGCAATGCCTCAGGTTCCATCCGAAGGCCAGGAGGAACAGCCTGGGATGTGCCAGGAGGAAGGCATATCGGAGCACCAATTGATAGGGAGCGAGGATGATGAATCCTGGTTTGATCCCAGGCAGCATCGGAGGGAGAAGCGTGCGCAGCAACGGAAGAGGCGTGGGAGGGCCAGAGATTGAGCTGAGTCACGGAGCCACGCCCCACCAGGAATAAAAGTGGGTGGGATTGCTCTTCAGGCTTTGTGACGGACAAAAGTTAAACCCTGAAAGTCACATCGTGATCTCTGAAATTCGGCTTGGATATATTTTGGACTGAACATTGACTAAACTCTTGTCTCATGGATAATTTGTTGCTTCTGGAACGGACTGAAGATAAGTCCTCTTCTGCTTTATGGGAGTGAAAACGGTCTTGGCAGGCATTCGGCAGTTTGCTGCCAAAACCTTGGTCTGCCAAGAATTCTAATCTGTTTACCTAATAAAATATTGGCAGGCGTGCTTGGTATTACGTTTGCCTGTGTGAGGAAGGGGGACAGAACACAGTGGTCTCATGATCAAAATTCAGACGCTTGGCAACTGACTCGTATTTATGACGGTTACAGTGTCCCGGGGTCATGTGATCCCCTTTTGTGACCTTCTGACAAACAAAATCAATGGAGAAACCAGATTGACTTAACAACCATGGTACTAACTCAACAATTGCAGTGATTCACTTAACAACTGTGGCAAGAAAGGTCGTAAAATGGGGCAAAAGAAACTCACTTAACTGTCTTGCTTAGCAACAGAAATTTTGGGCTTAATTGTGGTCGTAAAGTGAGGATTACCTGTATTATTTTCAGTCCAAGGAAAAGAACATTTTCCTCGTCCCCTGTCAGATAATTTTTCCATCTTCGTTGAAAAATAACCTGTTAAACCTTGAAGATGATAAAAGTTCCCTCCCATTTTTCCAACTATCCATCTTTCAAAATGCTATGGATCAGGAGTGTCCACAGAAGGTCATAGACATCAAGAAGGTGATTGTAACCACATGATGGAAGCCCATCATGATCACATGGTTGGTGGCCGCCATCTTGACTTCTTTTAGCCTTCCTGTGGACAATTCTGGTGAAAACTATTTTCACTTCCAGTTCAAGCCTCATATCTTTTTTTCTTCTTCAAGATCACACACATTACCAAAACCTACATGGAAAGCTTGTAGTAGGTAGCGGAACATCATCAGAAGAAAGAATGGTCATCGTTGGTTTGCTAGTCAAGAGCAACCAAAACCATACTGGGCCACCAAAGCCACTTGAGATTCCAGAAGATGAATATAGAAGTTGCTCCAGACCAGGATTCAGGTTTTCAGGGGAATGCAACTACATCGAAGAGAAGACATTTACCCCATTCCCTATTTATTTATTTTATTTTATTTTATTTTATTTTATTTTATTTATTTTTTATTTTATTTTATTTTATTTTATTTTATTTTATTATATTTTATTATTTTTTATTTTATTTTATTTTATTTTTTTATTTTATTTTATATTTTATTATTTATATTTTTATATATTATCACATCACATCACATCACATCACATTACAATGTTATGTTATATTACGTTATGTTACGTGACGTGACGTGACGTTATGGTACGTTACGGTATGTTACGGTACGTTACGGTATGGTACGGTACAGTACGGTACTGTATGGTATATTACAGTGATGGCTAACTTTTTTGCCATTGTGTGCCAAAAGCGGGGGGAGCGGGGGATTGCGTGTGTGTGTGTGCCCACACCCATAATTCAATGCCCCCCGTGCTCCCCCCGCTTTTGGCACATGATATCAAATAGGTTACTGGTGGGCCTGTTAGGCCAGTTTTTCGCCCTCCCCAGGCTCCAGAGGCTTTTTTGGAGCCTGGGGAGGGTGAAACCAGCCTTCCTCACCCTCCCGGAGGCCCTCCAGAGGCCGAAAATGGCCCATTTCCCGACTTCCGGTGGGCCCGGAAGGCCCGAAAATCAGCTGGTCACGCCTGCACGCACATGCACGCTGGAGCTGAGCTAGGGCAATGCTCGTGTGCCCACAGATATGGCTCTGCGTGCCACCTGTGGCACGCGTGCCATAGGTTCGCCATCACGGGTATATTATATTATATTATAATGCCGGTATTATACTGATATTATATTATGTTACGTTATGTTACATTACATTACGTTACATTACGTTACATTACGTTACATTACGCTACATTATTACATTTATTTATTTATTTATTTATTTATTTATTTATTTAGTTAGTTAGTTAGTTAGTTAGTTAGTTAGTTAGTTTATATGACCACCTACTCGCTCACAGCAATTCTAGGTGTTTTACAAGTAATAAAAACACACTGTAGAAAATAATAAATAATAAACTGCCACGTTCCCTCAGCGACAACACAGTTGAATGAGCCATTTGATAGGCTCCATCCCACTCTGGATTCCCCAGGCCTTCTGGCAAAACCAAGTCTTATGAAAGAGTGTCAGATACTGAGCTTCTGTGATGTCATCACTCTTTGAGGGTTAAACCCAGTATCATTTGCTCTCAGTCTGCAGGTAGGACTTGACCTTGTTCTAGGACCCATGTTCTCCTGGAGCTCCTAATCCCCGTATTTCTCGTGCCTCCTTTTTAGATGCTGATCAAGGCAGCGTCTCAGAAACATCCTTTTGAATCATACAGTATCAGCTGTTGCTTCACTTCAAATTTTCTTAACAATCAGTCATCGGGGAAGGGTTAAGTAATTGTCACATAAGCCAGATAAGAAGGAAGATCTGATAATATTAGGAATAAATTATAGGATGTAGATGGAAGTGGACAACTGTAGCCTGAAAGTGACTGGAATATCTAGATTTAGATCCAGAATAGTCTTAAGGAGGTTGACTTCATCATCAGAGGATCTGATCGATTCTGAAATTTTTGACTGTGTAGCTTTTGAGAGTCTTGTTTTTCTGCATTAACAGGTGTTTTTAATTGATTCTGCACTACTTACTTGAGGTGGGGACTAGTATTGAGTTAAGAAACAATGGGAAAGGAGCAGGGGTGAAAGTCTTAATTAGCATAAAGTGATATTTATTGAGTGAAGTCATATATCATGCTCTAGGATATACCATCCTGGAAAAGAGAAGATTGATCATCCTGCTGAGAGATTATACAACACCAACATTTGCTGTTTCAGAATAATGTTGATCCTTTCTATTTCTTTATGGATTCTAAACTGTACTTAGTTAACACAATAATTTTTGAGTTGCTATTTATGGCTGTGAAACTTGAACTCTGAAAAAGCCAGATAGGAGAAGGATGGACATGTTCGAACTATGGTGTTGGAAGGGACTATTATGCGCCCCAAGGACTGCAAAAATCATAAAGAAGACTGTACATTACCAAAACATCACCAAACATATCACTTGAAGTTAAGATTGCCAAACAGATGTTGTCATGAGAGCTGATTCACTTAAAAAGTCCATCATGCTGGGAGTGATCAGTGGAAAAAGGAGAATTTCTTAGAAATTATGTTTATATAAAGCACCACACAGAGCAAGCAAAAAGTACAGTCACCATGTGCTTTACTGCTCAACTCTTTTTTTGTAACAGGAAACAGGAAATTCTACTTAGAATAAAAGAGCATAGAGTATATACCATAGATCCAAACTTGTAAATACTGCCATCTACTGTGCAGGTAGTTCTCGACTTACAACAGTGACCATTGAAAGTTACAACGACACTGAAAAATATGACTTATGACAAATTTTCACACTTATGACTGTTGCAGCATCCCCATGGTCACATGTTTTACATTTGTACTCTTGGCAACTGACTAATATTTATGATTGTCACCTTTTGCAAACTTCTGACAAGCAAAGTCAATGAGGAAGCCAGATTCACTTAACAACCATGTTACTAATGGAACAACTGCAGTGATTCACTTAACAAATGTGGCAAGAAAAGTCATAAAATGGGGCAAAACTCACTTAGCAAATGTCTCATTTAACAACAGAAATTTTGGGCTCAACTGGGGTCGTAAGTCGAGGACTACCTGCAATATGGTTGTTAAATGAATCTGGCTTCCCCATTGAGGTTGCAAATGATGCTCACTTAACCGCAGGACACTGCATCCGTCATAAATATGAACCTGTTGCCAATCAGCTGAATTTTGATCACCTGACCACGGGGATGCCGCAATGACCATAAATGTAAAAAACAGACATAAGTCAATTTTTTTCAGTGCCATTGTAACTTTGAATAGTCTCTAAATGAACTGTTGTAAATTGAGGACTACCTGTAGTTTTAATCCCTGCAAATCACCAGTTTCTATGTTTTAACAGAATAAGAAAGTTGGAAGGGACCTTGTAGGTCATCTAGTCCAACCCCTGCCCCCTGCCCAAGCAGGAGACCTTACACCATTTCTGACAGATGGCAGCCCAGCCTCTTCTTAAAAGCTTTTTTGTGGAACTGTTTCTTAGTTAGTTAGCATGAAATCAAGGAATTCTTCTTCAAATGTATAGGGAATGTGGTTTCTTTTTTTTCTTTTGGTGCTGAGAGTTAGGCCATAAGGGTCGAGAGTAGCTTTAATTCCAACCCCTCGCTTACACAATTTGTTTGAGAGGTGATAACTTATAGTGCTTCTGCTCATTTCTTTTAATGCTGCGTTTAGACATTTCTATTTTTAAAACACAGAAGAGCATTCAGATTAAATTACCCAGGAGAAACACCGTTGAAGCCAGTAAGGCAATTAGTCATCATAACTAACTTTAACCAACATTAATTTCAATAGAACTTCATTATGATTAATTTTATCTGAGCATAACAATTCTGAAGGCTGTTCATATATTCTAAAAACCACCAGCTTAGAAAGGCAGAATATAAATGTATTAATCAAATACAGTAAACATCATATATTACGGTATATTTCAAAGAGATACTGTTTAGGGAATGCTACTTACCAACCGTAGTATGATTAATTCTTGTAACCTAGTTATCATCTTTTTTTATCTTACTATTTCTTTTCTTTGCTTTCCATAATGATGCTGACCTTGGAAGATAATAGTGTGATGAGATATAGATGTGATAATTGAACATCATCTTTATTTGCCGAGTTATTTTGTCTTGGTGTGTTTTATTTTAGCTCATGAGGGTGAGCAAAACCATTGTCAGCTCAGCAAAAAGCAAAATAGGAGTGCAACAGAATAATGAAAAGAATCTAGAAAGAAAAATAAATCCCAAATACTATCCATCTTTAAAAAGGTGTAATTATAACAAGTGTTTCCTCTTTAAAAGGTAAAGGTAAAGGTTCCCATTGCACATATGTGTTAGTCGTTCCCGACTCTAGGGGGCGGTGCTCATCTCCGTGTCAAGGCCAAAGAGCCAGCGCTGTCTGAAGACGTCTCCGTGGTCATGTGGACAGCCCGACTAAATGCCAAAGGCGCACGGAATGCTGTTACCTTCCCACCAAAGTGGTCCCTATTTTTCTACTTGCATTTTTTATGTGCTTTCGAACTGTTAGGTTGGTTACACTGCTACACTATTGTTGTTGTTGTTATGTTAATGCTGGATGGATCTAACCCAATAACTCACAGGAGACAGTGGAATCTCTTCATCAATTCTTTATTTTAGGCCTGGAGTGGTCCTAGGCCCATTCAGGGTAAAGGTCACTGACCTCTGTCTTGTCTTTGCAGGTACACATCTGGAACTGCTGGAAGCCCACGTGTAGGACTCTTTTATACACCAGGGGAGGAGTCTGAGATAAGGGGGTATGATGGGATATGGGGAGGTGCCAGCCCCTGCCTGGGAGGATTAGACATTTACCCTGACATATTATTATTATTATTATTATTATTATTATTATTATTATTATTATTTATTATTATTATTATTATTATTATTATTATTATTATACACAAAAATGACAATATACACAGCAAACGAGATGACCATGCTGGATTTCGTATCCCAAATCACTAGTCGAACGCTTCCCAAGCGTTTAGGACTGCGTGATCTATCGGCGGATTATGCAAGCAGATCCCAGTACGGTGGCCTTCTGCAGCTGACCAATGGTGATCTATTATTATTATTATTATTATTATTATTATTATTATTATTATTTAATCTTTAGTGAGATTCACAGCCTTTGAGGCTGGTTAATAGCTCAGCAGCTCGAGTCTTAACCAAGGACCTAGGAACTATTAAGGTATTGTCGGAGGATATATTATTATTATTATTATTATTATTATTATTATTATTATTATTATTAAATCCCAGGCTTAACAATTGTCAGTAAAAAAGGGGGGGGAGTCTGGATACGGCAATACCTGGAGACAGAAGAATAAGAGAAAGAACTAGAGAAAATCATAAAATGTAAAGGCCTGGAAATAGAAATAGAATGAATGTGGCAAAAGAAAGCCAAGGTTGCACCAACGGTCATAGGCACCTTGGTCAGCAATGGGTTGCCCCCGGTTCGGACCGGTTCTATAGAACCGGTAGTAAAACCGGCGGGAGGCTCCACCCACTGACCCTGACATCATCAGAAGCAATCTGCGCATGCGATCCCATTGCGAACCGATAGTAAAGGTAAGTAGAACCCATCCCTGACCTTGGTACTATAATCCCAAAACATCTGGACCACCACTTGAACACCATCAGCATTGACAAAATTCCCATCAGTCAATTGCAAAAGGCAGCTTTACTCGGAACAGCTTACTTACGTCCTGCGACGGTACCTTTAACACCATCAAACATCCACATCTGTCCATCCCAGGTCCTTGGGAAGGACTGGATAGGTGGATAAAAATGCCAAATCCAGTCTGAACATCTGGCTGATAAACAAGTAAAAAAAATCAGGGCTCTGGACTGATTACCAGGCCATCCCAACGATGCCCTTGAAGTGATGTCCCAGTGCCTGGAGGCCATGCGGATCTGGATGGGGAGTAACAGGCTTCGACTCAACCCTTCCAAGACCGAGTGGCTGTGGCTTCCGGCGTCCCAATATAGCCAGCTGGTGCCATCGCTGGCTATTGGGGGCGAGTTATTGGCCCCCACGGACAGGGCTCGCAACTTGGGCGTCCTCCTGGATGCACGGCTGTCTTTAGAAGAGCATATGATGGCCGTGGCCAGGGGGGCTTTTTATCAGGTTCACCTGATTCGCCAGTTCCGTCCCTTTCTGGATCGGGACTCCTTACGCACAGTCACTCAGGCACTCGTCACTTCCCACCTGGACTACTGCAATGCTCCCTACATGGGGGTCCCCTTGAGGAGCACCCGGAGGCTCCAACTGGTGCAGAATGCGGCCGCGCGGGGGATTATGGGAGCGAGGCGGCGCTCCCATGTGACACCTCTTCTGCGTGAGCTGCATTGGCTTCCAGTGGTCTTCCGGGTGCGCTTCAAGGTGTTGGTCACCACCTTTAAAGCGCTCCATGGCATAGGACCTGGGTATTTGCAGGACCGCCTTCTGCCGCCGATAGCCTCCCACCGACCAGTACGCTCCCACAGAGAGGGACTCCTCAGGGTGCCGTCAGCCAGGCAATGTCGTCTGGCGACCCCCAGGGGGAGGGCCTTCTCTGTGGCAGCTCCCGCCCTCTGGAACGATTTGTCCCCGGAGATACGAAGGATATAGGATCTCCAGGTCTTTCGCCATGCCCTGAAAACTTTTCTTTTCCATCAAGCAGGGCTGGCGTGTAACCCCCCCCCCCTTCTTTAGTCTTTTTTAGTTTTTTAGCTTTTTAAATTGTCGATGGGTTTTAATTTGAATTGTTTTAAATTGGGCCAAAGTTATGTAATTCTTTTAATAATTTTAAATTTTGTATTGGTATGTGTTTTAGTTCTGGCTGTGCACCGCCCTGAGTCCACTAGAAGAAGGGCGGTATACAAATTGAAATAATAAAATAAATAAATAAATACTGATTTGCAGACCTACCTATTAAACAGCACCAGTGAATTTATTGCTATGGAGGAAATGAGAAGAAGCAATGTGGCATTGAGCTCCTGCCGAATAGGCAAGATATAAACCTAAATAAACATTTTCCAAAGCAGAACTGGTAACTTAGCTGGCTTGCAGAATCAACAGCCGCCTCTAAAATGGTGAGGAAATAGCAGAACAACAAAGTTGAAAGGGATTTTAGAGGTCTTCTAGTCCAGCTCTCTGTTCAATCAGGGTCTTCGACAGAGGCTGGTTCCCTCTTAACAGTATTTCTTGAAGTCCACATATCTTAAAATTTCAAAAGATGGGAAACACCATCTTACAGCAATTAGAAAAGGCCGCACGCCATTGTTTTATCATACAGTAGTTTTAATCCCTGGAAATCAGCAGTTTCTATGTTTTGTAGAACCGTTTCTTAATTAGGATGAAGTTGTGGGATTCCTTTTTAAGTGCTTAGGGAACACTAAAACTGCACAAAACACTAAAACTGCACAAAAACTGGAGGTCGTCCATGACTTTGTGTACCTCGGCTCAACTATCTCTGACACTCTCTCTTTAGATACTGACCTGAATAAACCTATTGGTAAAGCAGCCGCCACATTTTCCAGACTTATGAAGAGAGTATGGCTTAATAAGAAGCTGACAGAACATACAAAGATCCAGGTCTATAGACCTGTGTCCTGAGCACACTCTTGTACTGCAGTGAGTCTTGGACCCTTTACGCACGCCAGGAGAGAAAGTTGAACACCTTTCATATGCACTGTCTCCAGTGGTGGGTTCCTCCCGGTTTGGTCCGGTTCGGCTGAGCCGGTAGCGGTGACGATATGATGTCACCGAACCGGTTCTCCCTCCCCGCCCTCCCACCCCCCACCCCCCCCACGTTATTCTTACCTTTTATTTGGTCCCACCCCCAATCTATTGCTGCCTCCTGAGTCCCAGCTGATGACTAGAGGGAAAAAAACTGTTTAAACTCTTGTCGCGAGGCTTCAAAGGGCCTTCCTACAGCTGATCAGTGTTAAAAGCAAACAAATGAGTCGGGTCGTAAGTGCGAGGACTGATCGTAAGTGCGAGGACCTTCCAGAAATGACTCTGACCAGCTAGCCACGCCCACCTAGTCATGTGACCTCCAAGCCACACCCACAAAATAAGTCACGCCCACAGAACCGGTAGTAAAAAAATTTAGAATCCACCCCTGGCTGTCTCCAATGAATTCTTGGCATCACCTGGTAGGGCAAAGTTCCAAATAGCGCAGTCTTGGAATGTGCTGGAATTTCGAGCATGCATACAATATTGAAACAGCGATGTCTACACTGCCTTGGACACGTCGTGAGAATAGCTGATGATCGGATTCCGAAAGATCTCCTGTATGGAGAATTAATGCAGGGAAAGCGCCTCAGAGGGAGACCACAGCTGTGATATAAGGATATCTGCAAGAGGGACCTAAAGGCCCTGAGAATGGACATTTACAACTGGGAAACCTTGACCTCCGATCGTTCAGCTTGGAGGCTAAAGACGCAGCATGGCCTTCTCCAATTCGAAGAGACACTTGTTCGGCAGGCCGAGGCAAAGAGGCAGTCCCGGAACCAGCTGGGCAGGGGACAGAATATATCTGCCCTCAATGTGGAAGGGATTGCCACCTTTTTAGTCACACCAGATGCTGTTTTAGGACCTCTTTCCAGAGCACGATACCATAGTCTCTTGAGACTGAAGGTTGCCAATGTAGATGGTGCTTGATATTGGGTGTTTCTGATTAGAATAGAATAACAGAGATGGAAGGGACCTTTGAGATCTTCTAGTCCAACCCCCTGCTTAGGCAGGAAACCCTACACCACTTCAGACAAATGGTTATCCAAACTCTTCTTAAAAACTTCCAGTGTTGGAGCATTCACAACTTCTGGAGGCAAGTTGTTCCACTGATTAATTGTTTTCACTGTCAGGAAATTTCTCCTTAGTCCTAAATTGCTTCTCTACTTGATTAGTTTCCATCCATTGCTTCTTGTCCTGCCCTCAGGAGCTTTGGAGAATAGGTTGACTCCCTCTTCTTTGTGGCAGCCCCTGAGATCAAGGGTGAAATGCTACCAGTTCGCACCAGTTTGGGAGAACCGGTAGTGATAAAAGGTATGATAAAAACCAGTTTGCACCAATTTGGGCAATCCGGTAGTAAAAAAAAAAAAAGAAGAAGCTACCGGTTCATTCCAACCGGTATTTCCGACAATTAGCTGTGCCGCACTATTTACATTTGATAGAAAGCAGAAAATCCTGCTTTCTAGCAAATCTAAGAACCTTAGTGGCGCAGCAGATTAAAGCACTGTTAAGTAACACCAGCTGCCTGCAATTACTGCAAGTTCAAATCTCACCAGGCTCAAGGTTGACTCAGCCTTCCATCCTTTCGAGGTAGGTAAAATGAGGACCCGGATTGTGGGGGCAATAAGATGACTTTGTATAAAAAAAGAACACCTCGGGGGGGGGAGGGCGAAAGCCCTACTAAGCAGGTGTATACAAAATTATGAAGGCTATTGCTTAACGCATTGTTAGCCGCCCTGAGTCTCCGGAAAAGGGCGGCATATAAATCGAACCAATAAATAAATAAATTGCGCGGCACAGCTGTTCCTCCCCCCTTGCTGATCTACTTACCTTGTTAGGTGTTCTTTTTCCACACGAAATGCGCGTTTGGCGTGCACTGCACATGTGCGCACATGCAGCGTGCCTTTCATGCACCTTGTGCATGTGCACACGTGCTTTTGGCGTGCACTGTGCATGCGTGGACAGTGAACCGTTGGCAATCGGCGGGGGATTTCACCAGTGCCTGAGATATCGGAAGACTGCTATCATGTTTCCCCTAGTCCTTCTTTTCATTAAACTAGATACACTCAGTTCCTGCAACCGTTCTTTATACGTTTTATCCTCCAGTCCCCTAATCATCTTTGTTGCTCTTCTCTGAACTCTTTCTAGAGTCTCCACATCCTTTTTACAGCTAGTTGACTGCAGAAGGCAAGGAGAGATTTTCCTCTCGTTTAGATCACCACAGTATTAAAAAGAAAGATCCCAATCAGAGTTCTCTCTCTCTCTCTCTCTCTCTCTCTCTCTCTCTCTCTCTCTCTCTCAGATAATCCCCGGTGACTTCCTATGCAGCAGAATTAACTGTATTTTATTTTACAGTAGGTATATTTCACTCTCTCCTTCTCTCTGGGATTACATAAATGTTTATCTCTCTGGCACCCATCCCTAACTTCTTCTTACTGATTTTGCAATATCTGGGAATGATAAATGTTCGTGCCGGGGGAAGGGGAAGGGGGAAAAAAACAACAACAACCCCGAACAATTTCATCACTGTCTCACGAAGGTTTTATTGCATGGCTGCAGATTGGTTCCCACAGCAATTTACCACAAAATACTACAACAGGTCCCTATCCTGACAGCGAGGAGCGCACTGGCAGCTGTGAAGTGATGGAGAAAGCAACAGCAGAGAGATTGTCACTTTATCTCCCCGATAGGTGATAAAAATTGGTTGCAATAGAGATTAAGTAGGATTTGGCTACCAATGAACTGGCAGGTACCAGAAGGTGTCGTGCTGAGGGGGTGGCGGGTTGCAGATTTTGACGGAGGTTTTTTTTTTACTAGTTTGGGCTGGAGTTGCATCCTTTTTGTAATGTTTGGCTGCAAATAGGAACGACAGCCATTGTGCAAATACAGAAAGTCCTCCACTTGCAACATTTCATTTGGTCGCCATGGTGTAAAAAAAGATGAGGAGACTCTAGGAAGAGTGCAGAGAAGAACAACAAAGGTGATTAGGGGACTGGAGGCTAAAACATATGAAGAACGGTTGCAGGAACTGGGTACGTCTAGTTTCATGAAAAGAAGGACTAGGGGAGACATGATAGCAGTATTATCCAATATCTCAGGGATTGCCACAAAGAAGAGGGAGTCAAACTATTCTCCAAAGCACCTGAGGGTAGGACAAGAGGCAACGGGTGGAAACTAATCAAGGAGAAAAGCAACTTAGAACTAAGGAGAAATTTCCTGACAGTGAGAACAATTCATCAGTGGCACAACTTGCCTTCAGAAGTTGTGGATGCTCCAACACTGGAAGTTTTTAAGAAGAGATTAGATAACCATTTGTCTGAAGTGGTGTAGGGTTTCCTGCCTGAGAAGGAGGTTGGAATAGAAGACCTCCAAGGTCTTCTCTATTAATACATTCACAATCAGATATCTCAATTCTCTATTATATATTTCAGGTACAATCCCCAATAAAAAAAGTCTGCATTGACTTTGCTTGTCAAAAGTTCACAAAAATTGATCCCATGATGCCAGGACTCTGCAACCATCATGCCGATTGCCAAGCATCTGAATTTTGATTGTGGGAATGCTGCAACTGTTGTAAGAGTAAAAAATAGTCATACGTCACTTTTCTCAATGCTGTTGTAACTTTCAATGGTCACTAAATGAATGGTTGTAAGTCAAGGGCTACCTGTATTTTCTGTGAGAGTTTTATTATTATTATTATTATTTTTGAAAGGTACGGGAGAATAAAATTGGGTGAAAATAAGGAATCATTCCGCACTCATGTATCCACTTTTGAGTTCTGCTGCCTATTTCTCTACAAATTGAACATGGTTTTTTGGGGGTGGGGGGTGGGAATAGGGCTGTCCTCTAGATCAGGGGTGTGCAATGTGGCTCTTTTACAACCTGTGGACTTCAACTCCCAGAATTCCTGAGACTCAGGAATTCTGGGAGTTCAAGTCCACAGGTTGTAAAAGAGCCATATTTGCCCACCCCTGCTCTAGATGCTTCTCAAAAAGCTCAAATGAAATTGTCCCAAAGGTGCTTTATCAAAAGGCAACTGGTCTTTCTTTATTTTTCCTTGAAGATGTTTCACTTTTCACCCAAGAAGCTTCTTCAGTTCACTTCTTCAGAACCGAAGAAGCTTCTTGGAGGAGTAGCGAAATGTATTCAAGCAAAAAAAAAACAAAAAAAAAACAAAGACAGTCCAGTTGCCATTTGAAAAAGCACCTTCGGGACAACCATTGATTTGGATGACTGAGAATCTCCACAGACACTCAAATTGAAATCATGTGGGATATCATCCCTAAGTAACTCAAAGCCTTCTCAATTTGGAAGGGAGGGATTAGAAAACGCTGATGGGGCGTCCCACCAAGGGATTCAGCAACGAATTTTCTTGGTGTTGTGGCTCCGTCCTCTGAGCCTATCTTATCGGAGGAAGAAGGCTCCGAACATGAAGGAGAGGAGATGGCCAGGCCTCCCTCTCCAGGACCCTCCTCTCTGGCAATGCCTCAGTTGTCTCCCGAAGGAGAAGAGATTGGCCAGGAGCCAGGTGTTTCTGAGCCGTCGGATAGTGACGAAGAAACATTGTGGTTGGACCCACACCAGCGTCGGAGAGACAAGCGTGCGCAGCAGAAAAGGAGGCGTGCCAGAGATTAAGCTGAGTCACTGGACCACACCCCACAGGCTATAAAAGGGAGTGTGGTGGCCATTTGGACTCTGTGACGGACAAAGCTAATCTCTGGCAAGTCACTTTGCACCTTTGGACACAATGCCTATTTGCTATGGATTTAATTACAAACTGGACTATTCAAACTGTGTGTATTTTTGTCTGTGTTATTGGAGTAAAAGTTCTTGGCAGGCAGCCACAGAGTTGCTGCCAAGTTCCTTATCACTGACATTGAGTGTTTGAAGAGTTTATTTAACCCTCGGCTGGCTGGTTGGGTGCGTGTGTGGGACGGGGACAGAACACTTGGTTGACTTGTTTATTTGCGGCAGATTTTCAAATGCGTTTGTAATTAAAAATGAGAAATCAAATATTAAAATCTCCAGTTGTGCTGCCTCGTGCTCAAAACCAGCAGCGAGAGATTGGCAGCAATAAATGACAGTCTGAGCATTGTCAACGCCAATGGATGGATGACAAAAACGATGCTTTTCGGGAGCTCCCCTTGGGTATTGTTGGCACATAACACAGAGAGGGGTGAATTATGATGCTTCTGGAGCAGCTAATGATTTTGGTTTCCTACTTTCATGCAATCTGTCCTCTTCCACCTTTTCGTCCTGGAACAATTGCATTTTTAGCACTGTCCAAATTCATATTGGCAAAATGATCTACATTGTCTAATTCAACCAAGCATATAATCAGTCACAATCCCTGAATCCTTCTTCTCGTCCTCCTCGTCCTCCTCCTTGTCCTCCTCCTTGTCCTCTTCTTCTTCTTCTTCTTCTTCTTCTTCTTCTTCTTCTTCTTCTTCTATAGAATAGAATAGAATAGAATAGAATAGAATAGAATAGAATAGAATAGAATAGAATAGAATAGAATAGAATTTTTTTATTGGCCAAGTGTGATTGGACACACAAGGAATTTGTCTTGGTGCATATGCTCTCAGTGTACATAAAAGAAAAGACGTACCAAAAGGATGTAAAAATGGAGCAAAACTCACTTAACAAAAGTCTCGGCAACAGAAATGTTGGGTTCAATTGTGGATGTAAATCGAGGGCCATCTGTAATGATTAGTTTCATTCTTCTGCTGCTTCCAAGCATTCAGCCTTTCTTTAACTAAGATTCCCCGGGGAAGGTTCATTCTGGAAAAGTCTCCATGTCATTCATCGGGATTTAAAAAAAAAGTTGTCATCATTGGAAAGTGTGGATAAACTGTGTCTTAGCCACGATCAACACGTTTTTAAAGAAGAGCAAGAGTTTAGTTTTGCTTTCAGACATTTAGAACTGTGGTGGGAATTCTGAGCCTCAGGGGAAAATGATAAAATAGACCTTCCCACCCCCCAATGTTCTTGTTAGTTGCGAAGTCATGTCCAACCCATTACGACCCCACGGACAATCTGAATATGAACATCATATTGTTGTAGCTCCATTGCCTGAGCCTGGGCTATCGACAGCTGCAGACTCTGAGAATGAGGAAGAGGAGTTGGCAAGGCCTCCCTCTCCAGGACCTCCTCTCTGGCAATGCCTCCGGAGGACACCGAAGGCCAAAAGATAGGCTCAGAGCCAAGCATGTCCCCGCAGCCACAGGTGGACAGCGACGAAGGAGATAAGTGCTGGCTGGACCCTCGCCAGAGGCGCAGGGAGAAGCGTGCGCAGCAGAGGGGAAGGCGTGCCAGAGATTAGCTGAGTCACTGGACCACACCCCACAGGGTATAAATGTGGGTGTGGTGGCCGGTTCAGTTTGTGACGATCAAAAACTAGAAATAATCCATGATCTCTGCGTTATTGGACTTTGCCTGCTTTATCGGACTGCATTTGGATTAATCCTTGTATTGTTGAAAACTCTGCCTGTTTTATCGGAATGCTGGCAGTCTAATCTTTGTTTTGTGTGAGTAAAGTCTGAATTGGCAGCTAGCCACTGGGTTGCTGCCAGCTTTATTTTCAAAGAATTTTGTCGTGTGGCTTATTAACTCCGGGCCGTCTGTGGGGGTGTGTGAGTGGAATGGGGACAGAACACATATCATCTTGACCAAATTCTGTGGATACCCTTGCCTTGGATAATCCCAGCATCCAGATTCTCTGTCCGTTGTTACAAATAGACTTAGTATCACAATTGACTGAAGACAAAAAAGAGGATTTCTTGCTTAATCACTTCGTACCTCTCTCCTACATTTTTCTCTTCAATATTTCAACACTGCCTTTTCATTCCACGAAACTGTGGCAGCAACGATTGCCTGCAAAAGGATGTCTTAATCATAAATCTAATTAGATGTAAGATCACGCAGATTGCAGTATGATTGACTAGCCTCCCATGGAGAGTTGCAACTTCATGAGATGGTTCCATCAGATGCTTGGAAGGAGTCAAGAATTGCCTTGCAGGGACTTGAGGGAACCCCACTCCCTCTTTTTTGTTGTTGTTAGTCGTGAAGTCAAGTCTGACCCATCGCGACCCCATGGACAACGTTCCTCCAGGCCTTCCTGTCCTCTACCATCCTCTGGAGTCCATTTAAGCTCACACTGACTCCATCCAGCCACCTCTTTCTCTGTTGTCCCCTTCTTCTTTTGCTCTCCATCGTTCCCAGCATTAGGCTCTTCTCCAGTGAGTCCTTCCTGGCCAAAGTATTTGAGTTTCATCTTCAGGATCTGACTTTCGAAAGAGCAGTCAGGGTTGATCTCCTCTAGGACTGACCAGTTTGATCGCCTTGCAGTCCAAGGGACTCGCAGGAGTCTTCTCCAGCACCAGAGTTCAAAGGCCTCAATTCTTTGGCGCTCACCCTTCCTTATGGTCCAACTTTCACAGCCAGACATTGCAACTGGGAAAACCATAGCCTTGACTATACGCACTTTTGTTGGCAGGGTGATGTCTCTGCTTTTTAGTACACTGTCTAGGTTTGCCATAGCTTTCCTCCCCAGGAGCAAGCATCTTTTAATTTCTTGGCTGCAGTCCCCATCTGCAGTGATCTTGGAGCCCAGGAAAATAAAATCTGTCACTACCTCCAGTTCTTCCCCATCTATTTGTCAGGAATTGAGAGGCACCCCCACCGCCCATACTTAAGTAATTTGTTTGGATATGACCTAATTTATTACACATTGAGAAAAAGGAAAAGTTGGTTGAGTTAGTTTCACTGAACATCTCAGGAGGTTTCCTTTAGGTTTGCCCAGAATCTCCTGCAATTCCTCCAAGGTGCAGATGAGAAAATTAACCGAGCTTCAAAACATTTTATCCAAGGTATTTATATGACCCTCAAATAATACAGCTTTGGTTTCCAAGGATTTCTACCAGGGAGGGGCACAGAACCTTATTATAACCATTGCAACTGTGCAGTTTTAGAAGAGTAGAGTAGAGTAGAATAGAATAGAATAGAATAGAATAGAATAGAATAGAATAGAATAGAAGCTGGAAGGGTCCCTAGAGGTCTTCTAGTCCAGCCCCCTGCTCAGGCAGGAGACCCTATACCATTTCAGACAAATGGTTGTCCAATGTCCTATTAAAAACCCTCCAGTGATGAAGCACCCACAACTTCTGAAGGCAAGCTTTTCCACTGGTTAATTGTCCTCATTGTTAGGAAGTTTCTCCTTACTTCCAGGTTGCTTCTCTCCTTGATTAGTTTCCATTCATTGTTTCTCGTCCTGCCCTCTGGTATTTTGGAGAATAAATTGACCCCGTCTTCTTTATGGCAGCCCCTCAAACATTGGAATATTGCTGTTAAGATATGGTTTGAGCCTAACAAGTTGTCCAGGCAATATATGTGTTTTGTGACTTTAATATGAATATGTATTGTGTGACTTTAAAGTTTTACTGATGATTCATTGTAAAGCTGAGTCATGCTGTAATTAGATAATCACTAGTTGTAAACGTATTTAAGAAAGATACTGTAAAGTATTCAGTTGATGATATGCTACCATAGTGTGTGGAGTTGCTACCATTGTGCTATCATCGGGTGGATGGATCTGCTACCATCGTGGTTTATGAACCAGAGTGAGTTTGTTATTCTAACCAACTACTGTTTGTGTGGTAAGAAGAGTTTTTGTATCACTGGACTAATTTAACTGGCAAAGACTTGGATTGATTTAAAGACTGTGAGATTGTTTTTTCCCTATAAAGTAAACTTTTGATAAACCAGTTTGCACATCTCTTATTCATTGCTCTCAGCAATGTTTCTCTGTGCTCTACACTCTGCTGGTTGGTAACACAACAACAATATCCTTAACAACTGCTATCAGTTGCTTCTAGCCCTAGTCCTTCTGATTCACTTAACAACTGTAGCAAGAAAGATCATAAAATGGAGACTTCACTGGTCTGCTCAGCAACAGACGTTCGGGGCTAAATTATATCAAGATAGATATTGATCTGTCCTTCCACTTTAAAAGCAGGTGTCTTGCATATAATTGTCTGAAATTTAGTAGGTTATCCTCAAAAGGAACCTAATGATTTTTTTTTGCAAATTTCTTCATAAAACAGAATAGAATAACAGAGTTGGAAGGGACCTGGGAGGTCTTCTAGTCCAACCCCTTGCTCAAGCAGGAAACCCAATATCATTTCAGACAAGTGGTTGTCCAATCTCTTCTTAAAAACCTCCAGTGATGGAGCACCCACAACTTCTGAAGGCGAGCTGTTCCACTGGTTAATTGTCCTCATTGTTAGGACGTTTATCCTTAATTCCAGGTTGCTTCTCTCCTTGATTAGTTTCCAACCATTGTTTCTCATTCTGCCCTCTGGTGTTTTGGAGAATAGGTTGACTCCCTCCTCCCCCCCTTCTTCATAGTGCCCCATAGATATTGGAAGTCTGCTGTGATGTCTTTCTTTTCATTAGACATACCCAGTTCTCGCAACCGTTCTTCATATGTTTTAGGCTCCAGCCTCTTAATCATCTTTGTTGCTCTTCTCTGCACTTTTTCTCATGTCAGCATCTTATTTATTTCATGGTGACCGAAGTGGATGTCTCTTCATCCATATCTAATTGTCTGTCTGTCTGTCTGTACCTTTCTATCCATCTATCCATCCATCTATCCAACCATATCGATCTATCTATGTATCATCTATCTATCCATCCATCCATCTATCTATCTATCTATCTATCTATCTATCTATCTATCTATCCATCCATCCATCCATCCATCCCTCTATCCATCCATATCTATCCATCCATATCTATCCATTCCTATCAGTGGTGGGATTCAATTTTTTTTTACTACTGGTTCTGTGGGCGTGGCTTGGTGGGCGTGGCTTGGCTTGGTGGGCGTGGCAGGGAAAGGATACTGTAAAATCTCCATTCCCACCCCACTCCAGGGAAGGATACTGTAAAATCTCCATTCCCTCCCCACTCCAGGGGAAGGTTACTGCAAAATCCCCATTTCCTCCCAATCATCTGGGACTTGGGAGGCAGAGAATAGATGAGAGCAGGGCCAGTCAGAATTTTTACTACCGGTTCTCCGAACTACTCAAAATTTCTGCTACCAGTTCTCCAGAACTGGTCAGAACCTGCTGAATACTACCTCTGATTCCTATCTATTATCTGTCTCTATCTATCCTATCCTATCCTATCCTATCCTATCCTATCCTATCCTACCCTACCCTACCCTACCCTACCCAACCCATCCATCCATCCATCCATCCATCCATCCATCCATCCATCCATCCATTCATCCCTCTATCCATTCATATCTGTCTGTCTGTCCTCTATACAGTATTTAGTAAATTTCTTTGCTTTAGAATATGGTTGTTGTCAATACAAGGCGTCTGAATCCTAATGTTTTGCTCTATAAATGGAATAAGCATCCATGAGTGCAATTTTCCTTCCACTTATGGAACAAAACTTTAAGATCTAGATCAATAATTATGCAGGTTAATTTATTGGATTGCCTTAATCTGTTTATTTGTTTATTTATTTGTGGATGTGTGTGCGAGAGAAGGGAAGCGATCCCCGGGGGCTCTGACTACCAGAATAGAAATTGATTTCTAAATAAAAATAAAATATTTTGGTACCCATTTTGTCTATAAATTGGGGTTAAGATGATGTGTTTCAATACAGCGCAGAGCTCCTGTTCGTTTAATGATTGCCCAGAGAGTGGGTTGAGTATCAATCAATCAATCCAAGAGCAGCAAACTGGATTTCTGGGACTGGGAGAGGGGAGGGCGAGGGAGTGGGAGGCACGAAGCATCGAGGGATCATGAACTTCAGTATTTCTCAGTTTAAAAATGACCCATTGGGCGAGTGTCTATCCACAATGGCTTAATTCTTCAGGAAACATCCATAAACTACCTTCAAGCTTCTGGTTTTGAACTCTTGATTGTCCTCTTCTGGGCCTGCTGCCCCCTCCCCAGTCCCTTTCCACCATCAGCCTCTTGTCAAGGAAAGGAAAGGCTTAATTGATCAGCTTCTGCCAGCAGCCTTGAGAAAGTTGATTCAGATATTGACTTCGAAGGAGCTGGTTTAACTCCACCGGTTCCAGAAGCTGCAAAGGGCTGAACATCAAAGCTATTAACCTCTGACCTTCCCAGTTGGCGAGACATCAGAAGAGCAGTAATTAGGAAGTCAATTGGCATCACATGTCTCACTTACACCAGCAATGTCAATCAATAGTGGTGGTGACAGATTCATTAGGCTAAGCCTTGCAGCTCCAGCTAGTAACAGCCTCATAAAATACACTTTTGGAGCATCGCAGGGGAGGGGCAGCCAGGAGAACCTGCTAGCATGACAGTATCTAGCAACTGGGATGTGCTCAATTTATGCGGAGTTACACATTGGATCACCCTTAGCGTAAGATTCTGATTTATTTATTTTTTTACAGCAGTAATGGCTAAACTTTTAAAATGCATCTTTTTTTTTAAAAAAAAGTCACATTTTCCTCTTTCCCAATAGGGCATTTTTGCAAAATTCAGGCTACCTATGAAAAATAATTAACAACGGTGAACTTTGGGTGCCTGTTTAATGTTGAAACAAAACTTGGCTTTTATCAACCAGAGATTTAAGAATCAATCAGAATAGAGGAGGAAGGGACCTTGGAGAGCCTCTAGTCCAACCCCCTGCTCAAGCAGGAGACCCTATACCTGTGATGGCGAACCTGTGGCACGCGTGCCTCAGGTGGCACACGGAGACATATCGGTGGGGACATGAGTGTTGCCCTAGCTCAGCTCCAGCACACATGTGCGCACCGGCCAGCTGATTTTCGGGCCTTCCGGTCCCACCGGAAGTCGGCAAATGGACTGTTTCCGGCCTCCGGAGGGCTTCCAGGGGGATGGGGAAGGCTGTTTTCACCATCCCCAGGCTCCTAGAAAGCCTCTGGTGCCTGGGGAGGGTGAAAAATGGGCCTTCCACGGGAAGTCGGGAAATGGGCTGTTTCTGGTCTCCGGAGGGCCTCCGGCAGGGTGGGAAACACCATTTTCACCCTCCCCAGGCTCCAAGAAAGCCTCTGGAGCCTGGGGAGGGCAAAAAACGGGCCTACCGGGGCCAACCAGGCCATCACGTGCCAAAAGTAGGGGGGAGCGTGGGGAGGGGTTGTATGCACATGCACGGGAAGGCGGGGCACATTGAATTATGGATGTGGGCATGTATGCCCGCAACCCCCCCACGCGACCTCCGCTTTTGGCACGCAATGGCAAAAAGGTTAGCCATCCCTGCCCTATATCATTTCAGATAAATGGTTGTCCAATCTCCTCTTAAAAATCCTCCAGTGAAGGCGCACCCACAATTTCTGGAGGGAAGCTGTTCCACTGGTTAATTGTCCTCACTGTTAGGAAGTTTCTCCTTAGTTCTAGATCGCTTCTCTCCTTGATTAGTTTCCATCCATTGTTTCTTATCTTGCCTTCTGGTCCTTTGGAAAATAAGTCGATCCCCTCTTCTTTGTGGCAGCCCCAGCCCACAGGTGGCACGTGTAGCCATATCAGTGGGCACGCGAGCTCAGCTTGCTAATTTTTCTGGCCTTCTGGGCTCACCAGAAGTAGGGAATCAGGTTGTTTCCTGCCTTCGGAAGGCCTCAGGGGGTGGTGGGGAAGTGGGCAAACAGGCTGTTTTCGGCCTCCGGAGGACTTCCGGGGGGGGGAGGGAAGGCTGTTTTCACCCTCCCCAGACTCCTAGAGAGGCTCTGGAGCCAGATGAGAGAGAAAAATGGGCCTACTGGGCCATTGCGTGCCAGGCGCCGTGGGAAGGGGGTGTCGCGTGTGCATGCGTGGGGGTGGGGCACATAGAATTACGGGTGTGGGCACATGCACGATCCCCCTCCCCCCTCCTGGCACACGATGGCAAAAAGGTTAGCCATCGCTGCCCTAGTCCTTCTTTTCTCTAGACTAGCCAAACTCAAATCCTGCAGCTGTTCTTCCTATGTTTTAGTCTCCAGGCCTTAGTTGCTCCTCTTAGTTGCTCTTCATATGTTTTAGTCTCCAGGCCTTAGTTGCTCCTCTTAGTTGCTCTTCTCTGTACTTTTTCCAAAGTCTCAACATCATTTTTTGTAATGTGGTGACCAAAACTGGATGCGGTATTGGAGGTGTGGTCTTTCTAAGGATTTATAAAGCTGTATTAATACTTCACCTGATTTGTATTCACATGAATCGAAATCAAGAAGAGGGGAGACCATTTAAAATCGGCTCTCCTAAAGCAGCAAGGTTTTAGGAATTTCTCCCCTTAACCCTAAAATCCTTGAGTGGAAGAATTTTTATAGGGACCCTTGTGCATAATAAGATGACTTTCTTCTGTTAGGATTGTAAAAAAAACATCATTCCCCTCAGGGGTGGGTTCTAAAAATTTTTACTACCGGTTCTGTAGGCATGGCATATTTTGTGGGTGTGGCTTTTTTTTTTTTTAATTTGATTTATATGCCGCCCTTCTCCGGAGACTCAAGGAGGCTTACAATGTGCTAAGCAATAGCCTTCATCCTTTTGTATATTTATACAAAGTCAGCTTATTGCCCCCACAACTGGGTCCTCAATTTACCTACCTTAGAAAGGATGGAAGGCTGAGTCAACCTTGAGCCTTGGCGAGATTCAAACCTGCAGTAATTGCAGGCAGCTGATCTTAATAACAGGGTGCTTTAGACCACTGTACTACCAAGGTTCTATGGTCATGTGACAATTCTTTAGGATTTAGCAGAGGTATTGGTCAACCAGGCTTTTAACTGCTTGCAGAGCTATACCGGTCTACCCATTTATTTTTGCAGGCACTGATCTACTCATTTGTTTTCTTTTAACACTGATCATCTGTAGGGCGGCCCTTTGAAGCCCTGCGGCAAGAATCTAAACAGTTTTTTTCCCTCTAGCCATCAGCTGGGACTCAGGAGGCAGCAATAGATTGGGGGTGGGACCAAAGAAAAGGTAAGAATAACGCAGGGGGGGTTGGAGGGCCCAGCTCCCGAACAAAGAGAACCAGTTCGGTGACATCATATCATCACCGCTACCGGCTTGGCCGAACCGGGCTGAACCGGGAGGAACCCACCACTGAATGGAATGGAATAGAATAGAATAGAATAGAATATCCTAAAGAATTGTCACATGACCATCAAACCACGCCCACAAAATAAGCCACGCCCACAGAACCGGTAGTAAAAAAATTTAGAACCCACCCCTGATTCCATTCCATTCCTTTCCATTCTTGCTAGCAGGAGCTCTCCCACCCCAACTGTTAACTGCAATGCAGGAGAACATTGTCTCACTTTCTCACTGTCGTGACAGGGAAAGCATTTACAGCCCCTTGCTCCTGATATAAATCAGCCCACACACTTAGAGGAGAGGGGGGAGGGAATCCAGTGACATTTTGCAAACAATCACTCCAGAATTGGAGAAAATCTCTAACATTCTTCTTCAAAAACTGCCTCGCTTGTCCTTCGTGGCTAACTTGGGAGCCAACTTGTAGGAGACCGTGAAGTATCGGAGGTTCTGGACTCGAGTAAATCTGTGCTTAGGATCAGGAGCAGTCCTAGGCTGTATTAATAGAGGGATAGAATCAAGCCCTGAAGACTTTTTTATTTCAGCAAGCCGGGCTGGGTTAAAAATCTCTTAATTGGGGAATTTTATGGGCAAGGGGTTTTAAATTGGAGAAGCCAAAGATAATTTAATTTCGTTTTAATGTATTTTAATATTTGTATTGTGTGTTTTTAATTTTGGCTGTTCACCGCCCCGAGTCCTTCGGGAGAGGGGGCGGTATAAAAATTTAATAAATAAATAAAATAAATAAATAAATAAGATCACACGTAAGTGTTAATAAGACTTTATAATTGCCTTGGGAAGGCCACACTTGGAATCCTGCCTCCAGTTTTGGTTGCCACGATGTAAAAAAGATGTGGAGATTTTAGAAAGAGTGCAGAGAAGAGCAACAAAGATGATGAGGGGACTGGAGGCTAAAACATACGAAGAACGGTTGCAGGAACTGGGTATGTCTAGGGTATAGAAATAAAATTATTCTTATTCTTCTTATTCTTATTCTTAATGAAGAGAAGGACTAGGGGAGACATGATAGCAGTGTTCCAATATCTCAGGGGCTGCCACAGAGAAGAGGGAGTCAAGCTATTCTCCAAAGCACCTGAGGGCAGGACAAGAAGCAACGGGTGGAAACTAATCAAGGAGAGAATCAATTTAGAACTAAGGAGAAATTTCCTGACAGTGAGAAGAATTAATCCGTGGAACAACTTGCCTCCAGAAGCTGTGAATGCTCCAACACTGGAGGTTTTTAAGAAGGGAATGGAGAACCATTTGTCTGAAATGATATAGAGTTTCCTGTCTGAGTAGGGGGTTGGACTAGAAAACCTCCAAGGTCCCTTGCAGGTCTGTTATTCTGATATTCTGCCCTGAGCAGTTTTTTGGAAACAAGTATTTACCTTAAGATCTTTGTATCTCAGGATTTGGAAGATCACTATAAACGTAGGCTCAACATAACTGGATTGGTCACATCTATACTAAAGGCAGTTCAGTCCAGGAGCAAATGCATTTTATATTACCAAATGTCAGACCTGCCACGACTTGGTCCTTTAGTCAAGGAAGACCCTCGACTCCATTTGTAGTGAAAGCAGGGGTGAAATGCTATCGGTTTGGGCCGGTTCGCCCAAACTGGTAGTAAAAAAATGCTACTGGTTCACCAAACCGGTAGTAAAAAAAGTAAGTAAAAAAACGTTCCAAAGATCAGCTGAGTGACGCGCAATCATCAGAACTTTATTTTTTTTTACTTTTTAAAACATTTTTAACTGCCGGTAGTAAAAAATGCTTTAAAAAGGTAAAAAAAAAGGTTCCGACGATTACAGTTGTGGCATGCGATCATCAGAACCTTTTTTTAAAAAACTTTTTTTTTTACTACCGGTTCCAGAGCTCCGCTGGGTTCCTCACCGTTGTGTCCAGGGAAACACGCTGTAAAAGAAAACCTTCTTGCGAGTTCGAGCAGTTCGAGAAATATGAGTCGAGGTGGCGCAGTGGTTAGAGTGCAGTACTGCAGCTACTTCAGCTGACTGCTAGTTCAGCAGATCAGCAGATCAAATCTCACCGGCTCAAGGTTGACTCAGCCTTCCATCCTTCCATCCTTCCAAGGTGGGTAAAATGAAGACCCAGAATGTTGGGGGCAATATGCTATTTAGTATACTGTCTTTGGTGTAAGCCGCCCAGAGTCCTCGGAGAGTGGGCGGCATAGAAATATGAATAATAAAATAATAATAATAAAAAAGTTTGATTGAACTCACGAGAAGGTTTTCTTTTACAGCGTGTTTCCCTGGACACAATGGTGAGGAACACGACAGAGCTGGAAAGGTAAGACCTGCATCCCGCTTCTCCCCCACCCCACCTGCCACCCCTCTCAATAAAGAGATGGCGGGGAAGGGAAGCACTGTTGCCATTGGGGTAGGGTGGGATGTGTTGGGCCACTCGGCCGGCGAGAAGAACAGGGAAGGAGGCGACAGCAGCGACAGGAATCCAGTCCCACGCTCGCCGCCTCGTGCACCCCCAAAATAATAAGACCCTCCCCCGATAATAAGGCCAAGCCCTTATTTGGGGGGGTCAAAAGAAAATAAGACCCTGTCTTATTTCCGGGGAAACATGGTAGCAAGCAATGGGGAACTACCAAGAAAGTATTCCCACCCCTGGTAGAAGATAATTTTCCCAGAAGGTGGAGTCATGACTAAAAAATTATGGCACTAACCCTTCTGTCCCTAATTGATAAGGCTGATAAAAACAAAAGTTTCTAACTAATTTATCTGCAACAGGGAGTTAAATTAACAGCTGGCCTGTTTTAAGTTCCTTCATATCAGCTTCCAAGAATTTTAGGGCAAAGATGTGTGGTCCAAAGGCAAACCATCTAAGAACAGAAGTGAGCAAAGGGAAGGATTTCAAGCAAATGGAGCCTCTGTGGCTAAACCTAACTATCTATATTAGATGGAGAAGGAGTGGCAGATCCTGAGGCGGAGTTAAAAGAGGGACCAGTTTAGAATCCTTATATAGCCACAAACGGTCTAAGTCAGTGGTGAAATCCAAATTTTTTTACTACCGGTCCTGTGGGCGTGGCTTGTTGGGCATGGTGTCGCTTGTTGGGCATGGCAGGGGAAGAATACTGCAAAATCCCCATTCCCTTCCCACTCCTGGGGGAAGGATATTGCAAAATCTCCATTCTCACCCCACTCTGGGGCCAGCAAGAGGTGGTATTTGCCAGTTCTCCGAACTGCTCAAAATTTCCGCTACCGGTTCTCCAGAACCTGTCAGAACCTGCTGGATTTCACCCCTGGTCTAACGTCAACCTCACTTGAATTCCATCGACCTTTATTTAACTCCAAGCCGTTGAGAAGTTATGCTGTGCATAAGCTTTTTAGCAATAAATCAGTTTATTTCGACCTTCATGGGTGGACTTGGTCTTTTGCACTTGACACCAGTCTTATATGAAGCTTTTTTCTACAATTACCTTTTCAGAGGATTTAGGATGAGAATGACCACAGACCAAAGGTCATCCAATAACAGGATTCCAAAACTGGTTGTTTCTCAGTTCCTTGACATGCTTTGTTCTCTTTAAAAGTTAGGACTTGGCAATCTTTTAGAGCTAATTTTGGAGTCCTAAAGAATCCTGGAAACTAAAGAGGAAGTTTAGTGCATTTCTTAAGGCAGAGTCTCTTGAAACGAATTGAAGTGCTTCTTTCCCAGCTGAATTGAGTAGCTGTTCATGAGATAAGCTATCAATAGACTCCCCTGTTGTTGATGTCCAATATCCTCTTGGTTGCTGATGTCTCATAACCTTTTCATTCATTTCCCAGCCTCTCCCTTCCCCCATCTCTCATCCCTCTGAATGCTCTGAAGTCTTCAGATCCCAAGCATTTAACCAGCAGTTGAATGGGTCATAAAAGTAAAAATGCAATCAGAAATAAAGTCTTCGTTCCAAGAGAAGAGAATTCCCACCAGAAGCCCAAGTTCACGGAAGTGGGACATTCCTCAAGAGTCAAGGTTTCCAAGAAAGCTTCACAGGGGGAGCAGAGTTTAGAGCAAGGTGCCTGTGCCAGACCGAGCTCAGGTGGGACCTTAAATACAGGAAGCTTTCAGATCGTGCCTGAACAGAGCTGGCATCAGCTAAACCCGATTTCCAGTACCTGGTTATTTCTGTGTGGTCCTGTGCCAGGTACTTGTTTATTCAGCTTACCACTCTTCATTCATCTTCTCTGGGATCTTCACAGGAAGATGGCAACATGCCTAGAGGTTGGATGGGTGAGATGCAGCTCAAGATCTGAATCACAAAGGTCAAAAGTATGGTAGATGCCTTCTTTCTTTCTTTCTTTCTTTCTTTCTTTCTTTCTTTCTTTCTTTCTTTCTTTCTTTCTTTCTTTTATTAGATTTATATACCGCCCTACTCCCGAAGGACTCAGGGCGGTGAACAGGCACAAAATAAAATACATAAATACAAAAGTTAAAAGATATAATTAAAACCAGATTAAATAATTTAGCCCAAGACAATTAAAAAATCCCAATAATTTAAAACAACTTAAAATTTCAATGTAAAAGAATTTTAAAACGGGGGAGAAAATTAGGCCAGGCCGGCTTGCTGGAATAGAAGAATCTTAAGAGCACGGCGGAAAGTGCGTAGATCCGGGATCCTCCGTATCTCTGGGGGGAGCTCGTTCCAGATAGTGGGTGCCCCCACAGAGAAGGCCCTCCCCCTCGGGGCCACCAGTCGACATTGTTTAGCTGATGGCACCCAGAGGAGCCCCTCTCTATGAGAGCGTACCGGCCAGTGGGAGGCTGCTTGTGGTAGTAGGCGGTCCCATAAATAACCAGGTCCTAAGCCATGGAGCGCTCTAAAGGTGGTAACCAGAACCTTCTCATCGCTAAATATCTATGGAGATTCTCAGTCATCCAGGTCATGGTTCTCCCAAGGTGCTTTTTCAAAAGGCAATTGGACTTTCTGGTTTTTCTTTGAAGATGTTTCGCTTCTCATTCAAGAAGCTTCTTCAGCTCTGAGTGGATGGTATAAATTCTTCAGCTCGGATTGGATGAATAAATCCTTCCGTTCCCCACCATCCAGTCAGAGCTGAAGAAGCTTCTTGGATAAGAAGCGAAACGTCTTCGAAGAAAAACCAGAAAGTCCAGTTGCCTCTTGAAAAAGCACCTTCTCATCATTACCTTCAGAAGTTGTGGGTGCACCATTGTTGGAGTCCCAAAGATACTTTTCCAAAAGGCCATTGGACTTTCTTGGGGGTTTTTTGCCTTGAAAACATTTTACTTCTCATCCAAGAAACTTCTTCAGGTCTAATTCAATTCTAACTCAGAACTGAAGAAGGTTCTTAGATGAGAAGTGAAACATCTTCAAAGAGAAAAACAAGATGTCTTTTGGAAAAGCACCTTTGGATAACCATGACCTGGTTGATTGAGAATCTCCATAGACATTTAGCATGGAGTTTGGGTTTTTTGTTGTTATTGTTTTTTTAAAAAATTTGATTTATATGCCGCCCTTCTCCGGAGACTCAGGACGGCTTACAATATGCTAAGCAATAGCCTTCATCCTTTTGTATATTTATACAAAGTCAGCTTATTGCCCCCACAATCTGGGTCCTCAATTTACCTACCTTAGAAAGGATGGAAGGCTGAGTCAACCTTGAGCCTGGCGAGATTCGAACCTGCAGTAATTGCAGGCAGCTGGTCTTAATAACAGGGTGCTTTAAACCACTGTACTACCAAGGTTTTTCAGCTTGGTTGTTATTTAAATATCAGTTCTTTTGATTCTCCCTTCTCTGCTGTGAATGCTGCGTTGATCTGAACTTCTAGAGAACCATGATCCATTCTTAAGATGGTGAGTAGAAGAACTGGTGAAAGATTGAAGGGTCCTTTGGTGCTCTCTGAGCTTGGTGGTTTTCTTGCAGATGTTTCATTACCAAACTAGGTAACATCATCAGTGCTACTAAGGAATGGCGTTTGCTCTCAGTTTCTTTTCTAGTGGTTTGCCCTATCAATGTTGTTGGGAGTTTTCTTGGAGGTTCTATGGCTGGGCTCTTTACTGTTGACTTGTTCAGCTGTTCTTGGATTGGGGTATTGTTTACTTCTTGTTTGTAGATCTGATGGTAATCTTGTTGGTAATCTCTTCTCATCTGGCTCAGGGGTGGGTTCTAAATTTTTTTACTACCGGTTCTGTGGGTGTGGCTTATTTTGTGGGTGTGGCTTGGAGGTCATGTGACTAGGTGGGCGTGGCTAGCTGGTCAGAGTCATTTCTGGAAGGTCCTCGCACTTATGACCAGTCCTCGCATTTACGACCCGACTCATTTGTTTGCTTTTAACACTGATCAGCTGTAGGGCGGCCCTTTGAAGCCCCGCGGCAAGAGTTTAAACAGTTTTTTTCCCTCTAGCCATCAGCTGGGACTCAGGAGGCAGCAATAGATTGGGGGTGGGACCAAATAAAAGGTAAGAATAACATGGGGGTGGGGGTGGGGGGTGGGAGGGCGGGGGGGAGAACCGATTTGGTGATGTCATATCGTCACCGCTACCGGCTCGGCCGAACCGGACCGAACTGGGAGGAACCCACCACTGATCTGGCTGTTGATTGCTGGTGGGAAGGTGTTTTGGTCTTCTTGTTCCCTTTTTGGCTTGTTGATTGTCTCTTTTGCATGTAGATGTAGTTGATGTGTTGTGACCCAGGCCCAAGTAGGTATTATTAGACGCAATCAGTTCGAAAAGAAACAGACTTTATTAGAACAGCTGAGAATTAACTCATTCTCTCAGCCTAGTCCAAACTAATTCAAAACAAATTCTTCATAATGCAGTTCTTCAGCCTTATCACAAACCTTGGTCTACTTTGGCAACCTACCAAAGGCTTTTCTTGGCAAAAGTTCAGAAGCAGAAGACGCCGACAAGAAATAAATGCAGCAAGACAACAAACAAGTCTATCAACGTTGTTTTCCGACAAAGAGCCCAAGAGCTGTTGCTGGTCTTTTAAGCCTTATGGGAGGGGCCAATCATCTCTTGGCCTTACTCCCGAGTCGTCCTTTTTGCTTTAGCTGCTCTTGCCTTCTGGCAGCTCTTCTCATGCGTGCACTAGGAACAGGCTTCTCCTGTTTCTCTGCCTCTCTGCTGTCAGCCTCTGGAGGCTCCGGAGTCCGCACATCACTCCCAGATGGCCCTGGCCCCATCTCTGCCTCCGATGTAGAGCCCTCATCCGGGCCTTCCCCAGCCTCCAGGACTGGCCCATGTTCTTCCTCAGCCTCCTCAATGTCCGACTCCGCTCCCAGCTCTGCAGGCTGCTGGTGGACCACAACACTATGTCTATGTGTCTGTTAGCTTTGGAAGCCATATTAGCAACGGAAGCTTCCACTCTGCCGCCTTCTTGTGTATGGGAAAGTAGGAGGGGGGATTTAGTAGAGGGAATGTAGTTAGACAAAATCGCATTCTTCTTTTTGGTCAAGGTCATGACAGTCCTGCTTCTGGAGAAGGAGTGGTTAGAGTGATATCTCGAGATGGGACGGTTGGTGATTGGACAATGTGATGGACTGATGGGTGCAGGGAATGGATTTGGGGATTTTGATTTACTGAGGGATAACCTGGAATTCTCAGATTCTGGTTTTCCCAGATGTGCCAGTATACCTACTCTAATAAATGAAACTTTGAGAAAATGGTTGCCTCGGAGTTTTTAATTGGAGTTGGGGGTTTTCTGGAATGCTGACATTGTCTATGGATGGCCAGCTTGTCAGAATGTGGGTCTTCCAAAAATTCTCTAATATTTTTGGACTTGACTTGGATGGTCACATTTTCCCAGTTGAAACTATGGTTAAGACTTAACTATGGTCCGTGTCCAAGGACCCCTCATTT
Source organism: Pantherophis guttatus (assembly GCF_029531705.1). The sequence goes on along the minus strand of NW_026844028.1, from coordinate 96,650,894 downwards.
CAACCCTGGGCTACAAATATTCTGCTTTATAGGTGAAAGATTGTCATTCAGATTCTATGTCAACGCATTTTCATAAGAAACCATGAGATCAAATTTGGACCTGGTGTAGAAAAGAAAAGAAAAGCTGAAGCATAAAGACATATTGTCAACAAACTGTATAACTTCTGGTATATTACTGCTTAATCTTAACATAATTATTCTCATCCTTTTATTTGATTAACTTCTAATGGTTCCTCTTGGTGTGAAAGGTCCCAGACTGATCATTTGATTTTAGTGTATGCTATAATTACCGATAATGTTCTTTTGCAAGGCAATTTAATGATAACCACATAACGGCCTATATGAGGGAAGCTGCAGGGTTTCAACACTTTTCAGCAATATAAAATACATTAGACTAAAACAAACCATCAACATGACAGGGAATGTTGATTTACACCAAGGACTATGTTTGTGAGATGTTGTGGAATTTCCACCCAGATTTCCCCCTCCTTTGCAAGGCCTGGCAATAGAGCTGAATGATCTGTTCCTCAAGGAGAAGACATTATCATCAATATGGCAGGTGTGATCTACAACAAGCTCTAGGGCAGAGGTGGAGAACTATGGCCATTTTATGACTTCTAGACTTCAAATACAGGGACGTGGTGGCTCAGTGGCTAAGACACTGAGTTTGTCGATCAAAAGCTCGGCAATTCAGCGGTTCAAATCCCTACTGCCATGTAATGGGGTGAGCTCCCATTACTTGTTCCAGCTTCTGCCAACCTAGCAGTTCGAAAGCATGTTAAAAATGCAAGTAGAAAAATAGAGACTACCTTTGGTGGGAAGGTAACAGCGTTCTGTGCACCTTTGGCATTTAGTCATGCTGGCCACATGACCACGGAGATGTCTTCGGACAGCACTGGTTCTTTGGCTTTGAAATGGAGATGAGCACTGCCCCCTAAATTGGGAACAACTAACACATATGTGTGAGGGGAACCTTTACCTTTACCTTAGACTTCAAATCCCAAAATTTCTAGGCCAGCCAGGCTGGTTCAGGATTTCTGGGACTTGAAGTCCAAAAGTGATAAAAGGGCAATACTCTCCCACCCCTTCTCTAGGGGAAAGCCATCTCTAGAACATCAGTCTGAAAGGAAGGCAGAGTTGGAAAGCTAAATCTTGAAGGCTGTGAGGAACTGTTAAAAGCCTTGTCCGCCCCAAGGATAAAACACCCAGAGCAACGTGGAATATGGAGTACAATGCAGTGAACGATGTGCCAATCTGTACATTGGGGAAACAAAACAGCCACTTCATAAATGCATGGCACAACAAAGGAGAACAAACACATAAGGACAAGATTCAGCAGCCCACCTGCATTTAAAAGACAAATGCCACTCTTTTGAAGATGGCAAAGTCCACATTTTGGATAGAGAGGACTGCTGGTTTGAAAGAGGAGTTAAAGAGAGGCTGTCAAAATTGAACAGCCCTCTCTCAATAGAGAGGGATACGACATCATCTATCACCAGTCTACAACACAGTCATTTCAATAGTTCCAAGAAGGCTCCACACCCATTTGCACCACTCAAGTGACCCTGAGGACACAGATAAACCTCCAAGCGGCCTTAATGACATGCTAAAAGAATACAAATCAGTGGTCGTTTTTCAAAATTGCTACCGGTTCTGTGGGCGTGGCTTGGTGAGCGTGGCATGGGAAGGATACTGTAAAATCGGCATTCTCTCCCCAATCCAGGAGAAAGTTACTGCAAAATCCCCATTTCCTCCCGATCAGCTGGGACTCAGAAGGCAGAGAATAGATGGGGGCGGGGCCAGTCAGAATTTTTACTACCGGTTCTCCGAACTACTCAAAATTTCCGCTACCGGTTCTCCAGAACTGGTCAGGACCTGCTGAAACCCACCTCTGATGCAAATGACGAGCTGTCTGCAAGAAATATAAATCCTTCCATTCCCCACCATCCAGTCAGAGCTGAGGAAGCTTCTTGGATGAGAAACGAAATGTCTTCAAAGAAAAACCAGAAAACCAGAACTGCCTCTTGAAAAAGCAGTTTTGGGACTGTTGAAAGCCTTGAATGATAGCATTAATTAATTAATTAATTAATTAATTAATTAATTAATTAATCTCTATAGCAGTGTTTCTCAACCTTGGAAGCTTGAAGATGGGTGGACTTCAACTCCCAGAATCCCCCAGCCAGCAGCGCTTCAAGCTTCCAAGGTTGAGAAACACTGCTCTATAGCCTCCCATCGCAAATCAATAACTTTGGGCAGCTTACAATTTTAAAAAATATATTACTACAATTTTCTAGTCTCTGAGGGGAGAATTGTCCACAAACCAGGGGCTACAGCAGAGAAGGCCCATCTTCTCATTCCCGCCGGTTGAGGCATTTGGATGACAGGATCTGCAACATGCCCAATCTGCTAGATCCAATTTTTATAAATAACTCAAGGTGGTGAACAGTCTTAATATTCCTCCCTCCTTCTATTTCCCTCACAACGGCAACCCTATGAGATTCTTGGAAAAAGAATTGATGTAACATTTTTGCCAGAAGCCGGTGATTACTTCTGGTTTCTGGCCCATAATGAGCAATGGGTTCACTTAACGGACATCGTGTTTGGTTAACAAAGGCAATGTTCAATGTGCAACCACCATGTTTGCTTAACGACTGCTGCGGAAATGGTCGTAAAATCGAGTTTGATCACATGGTGACCTGCTTTACAACTTACAATATCATAATTGCAGGTGTGATTTGAGGACTACCTATATATGATTCAGACGTCATGCTGATGTACGTCATTCATTTGTCATAATTGTGGCTAGCTAGGAATGCCTTTGGATTTTGATATTTTCATTTTCCTTTAATTTCAGTCACGGATATTGCTGTACAGTTCTCCCACTACCGTATTACTCTTCAATGGCCCTAGCATAGAAACAAAAATTTCTTCTGTTTCCCCCGATTGTCTTAAAAACATACACCATTTTCCTTTTCTCGTTATTTTCCTCTCCTTGTTAACATTCTTGGCTGAGATAATTTTCCTTCCTTGTACAGGCACTCCTCGACTTACGACCCAAACTGAGCACAAAATTTCTCTTGTGAAGTGAGACAGTCGCTAAGCACCTTTTGCCCGATTTTACGACCTTTCTTGCCGCAGTTGTTGAGTGAATCACTGCAGTGGCTAAGTTAGTAACATGGTTGTTATATGAATCTGGCTTCCCCACTGACTTTTCTTGTCAAAAGGTCACCAAAAAGTGATCCCCGGGATACGGCAACTGTCATAAAAAAGAGCCTTGGTGGAGCAGCGGATTAAAGCGCTGTTAAATAGCACTTAGCTGCCAGCTGCCTGCAATTACTGCGAGTTCAAATCTCACCAGGCTCAAGGTTGACTCAGCCTTCCATCCTTCCGAGGTAGGTAAAATGCGGACCCGGATTGTGGGGGCAATAAGCTGACTTTGTATAAAAAAGAACTCCGCTTAGGGGGGCCCGAAAGCCCTACTAAGCAGGTATATACAAAAGTATGAAGACTATTGCTTAACGCATTGTAAGCCGCCCTGAGTCTCCGGAGAAGGGCGGCATATAAATCGAACAAATAAATAAATAAATAAATAAATAAATAAATAAATAAATAAATAAATGTCATTTGCCAAGCATCTGAATTTTGATCATATGACCACAGGGATGTCGCATTATAAGTGTAAAAAAACAGTCATAAGTCACTTTTTTCAGTGCTGTTGTCACTTTGAACAGTCACCAACGAATGGTTGTAAGTCAAGGACTACCTGTCTAGCCCTGAAATTATGCGTTCAGTCATCAAACATTCCTTTGATCCAGTGGTGAAATCCAAATTTTTAAAATACTGGCTCTGTGGGTGTGGCTTGGTGGGCGTGGCAGGAGAAGGATACTCCAAAATCTCCATTCCTACCTCACTCCAAGGGAAGGATACTGCAAAATCCCCATTCCCTCCCCACTCCTGGGGGAAGGATATTGCAAAATCTCCATTCCTACCCCACTCTGGGGCCAGCCAGAGGTAGTATTTGCCGGTTCTCCAAACTACTCAAAATTTCCTCTACTGGTTCTCCGAACTGCTCAAAATTTCCGCTACCGGTTCTCCAGAACCTGTCAGAACCTGCTGGATTTCACCCCTGCTTTGATCACCCAAGGTCTTTGTTATGATCCCGACTAACAAATCCACGAGAAAGTTCTGTGTTTTGTCTCTATCAATGCATTTCATTCTCCTTCCCGCTCCTCACTCTGTGTGGCAACTGAGAAATAAAACAAAATGGCTTCTGCCAGGTTCGATTAGAAGTTGATCATATTCCTCCATCCCTTTTCTTTGGCTATGCGACTCTTTTCCTCTTGTTGTGAGGGTTTTTGTTTCTGCTCCGGCTTTCCCAGTGTCTCTTCTCTCTCTTCCCCTTTAGCACCTAAGGTCTTTTAGCCAAAGTTAAGTGTAGTGAATCTACTCCTTATATTGATCTTATAGTCTGACTCTCCATTGTCCAGGTCAAATCTGGCTGACATACCGACTCTGTTTAATTTGCTAAGTTTAACCCACACGGTTGACACCAATAATTCATGATGTGTTTCACATTCTGCTCCTGGATATCTGCTAACTGGCTGGTTTGTATTTTCCCATCCCGTGGAAGAATGATGCGGAGGTAGAGAAAGGACAGGCCTCATTTTCAAAGGACCATTTCAATTTTCTTGCTTGAAGTCTCAGGACAAACAATCTTAAAATATAGGTTGTTCTTGATTTACAACCATCCATTTAGTGACCGTTCATGTCAGGGTACCAAGTAACACCTCCAACGAAAGAAGACTCCGAGACTTGAAGTTTCCTCAAAAGAAGCCGGCATCGCTGCAGCCGATTTCCCTAATCCTCCTCACGGGGCGCCTCGCGGCGTCCTGCAGCCTCCCGCGGCATTCTTCTTTGCCTTCCCCTCACCCAAGCATTTCGGAGGGCGAAAAAGCCCTCAACGGGTGGAGGGGAAACTCTCCCAGGCGGGGGTGGGGCTATCGATGGTCCTGATAGCCCCAAGAGACCCCGAAACCCCAAAAATGCTGCTAGGCAACTGGCATGTACTTATGACAGTTGCACTGAGCTGGGATTCTGTGATCACCATTTGTAACCTTCCCAGCTGGCTTCCGACATGCAAAGTCAATGGGGGAAATCCAGATTTGCTTAAGGACCGAATGGTTCCCTTAACAACTACAGTGATTCGCTTAACAGCTGTGGCAAGAAAGATCATAAAATGGGTCAAAATTCAATTGCTTGTCTTGCTTAGCAATTGAAAGTTTGGGCTCAATTGTAAGTTGAGGACTATCTATAAATTAAAAGTTCCGTCATGAAGACAAACATGATTGATTGATTGATTGATTGATTCGATTTATATGCCGCCCTTCTCCGGACACTCAGGGCAGCTTACAATGCGTTAAGCAATAGCCTTCATACTTTTGTATATACCTGCTTAGCAGGGCTTTTGGGCCCCCCCAAGCGGTGTTCTTTTTTATACAAAGTCAGCTTATTGCCCCCACAATCTAGGTCCTCATTTTACCTACCTCGGAAGGATGGAAGGCAGAGTCAACCTTGAGCCTGGTGAGATTGGAACTTCCAGTAATTGCAGGCAGCTGGTGCTACTTAACAGCACTTTAGTCTGCTGTGCCACCAAGGCTCTTAAAACCCACAACAGCCATATAGGATGACAGTTGTTGCTTTCCTATAACCCAGCAAGCCAAAAGAAATGAACAGGGTCTTCACAAGACAGTTGAAGTCACCCACGATCAGGGGTGGGTTCTACTTACCTTAACTACCGGTTCATAACGGGATCGCGTGCACGCACTCGCTTCACTCGAGCACGCACCTTGCTTCTGCGCATGCACAAATTGCCGATGACGATATCTGGGGCGGTGGGCGTCCCACTGGTTTTACTACCGGTTCTTGTGAACCGGGGGTACTGGGGGCAACCCACCACTGCGCACAATGTCAAATAAACCCAACAGCAACTTAAAGCACTATGAAGCGGTATACTGTATAAATCTAAGTGCTATTGCTATAATGTCCCAAAGGTGCTTTCTCAAAAGGAAACTGGGCTTCCTTTGTTTTCGCTGAAGACATTTCACTTCTCACCCAAGAAGCTTCTTCGGTTCTGATTGAATGGCGGAGAAGGGAAGGATTTCTATTCTTTGCAGTCATCTGGTTGTTAGCACTGTCTCTGAGAGTCGCCATTGGGAGGTTGCCCTTTGAAAAAGCATCTTTGGGACAACTATGACCTAAATGACTGAGGATTTCCATAGACAACAGCATCACAGTTTGGGGTGGAGAGGGAAGAAGCTCAGCGAACCAGGGGTGAAATCCAGCAGGCTCTGTCAGGTTCTGGAGAACCGGTAGCGGAAATTTTGAGCAGTTCGGAAAACCGGTAGCAGAAATTTTGAGTAGTTTGGAGAACCGGCAAATGCCACCTCTGGCTGGCCCGAGAGTGCGGTAGGAATGGAGATTTTGCAATATCCTTCCCCCAGGAGTAGGGAGGGAATGGGGATTATGAGCTGAGGTGGCGCAGTGGTTAGAGTGCAGTACTGCAGCTACTTCAGCTGACTGCTAGTTCAGGAGATCAGCGGATCAAATCTCACCGGCTCAAGGTTGACTCAGCCTTCCATCCTTCCGAGGTGGGCAAAATGAAGACCCAGATTGTTGGGGGCAATATGCTAATATTTAGTATACTGTCTTTGGTGTAAACCGCCCAGAGTCCTCGGAGAGTGGGCGGCATAGAAATATGACTAATAAAAAATAATAAAAATAAGATTTTGCAGTATTCTTCCCCTGGAATGGGGTGAGAATGGAGATTTTGCAAAATCCTTCTCCCAGGAGTGGGGAGGGAATGGGGATTTGAAGTATCCTTCCCCTGCCACACCCACCAAGCCACACCACGCCCACCAAGCCACGCCCACAGAACCGGTAGTAAAAAAAAAAATTGGATTTCACCACTGCAGCGAACCCCAATTTCCTCTCAGCAGCGAGAACCGAAAGGTTAAACGTGAGCCCATTACCTTTGCAATTTCTTCTCTTCTTCTTTTATTCCAGACTAATGGCACTTGGGACTGTCTTCTTCGAAATGCTTTATGCCCCATTAATATTATTGCAAGTCTCAGGGCCCAACCTGTGTAAGCACTTAATCAAAAGCAATGGGTTGAAAATCATGTTTTCCATTTTTTCTCATATTTGATTCATTCCTCCCAGATAGAAAGAAGTAAAAAAAAAACAACGAACACATTACTTTGTCTAAACGGGACATGCATTATCTCCTAAGCAGTTGAAAAGGCTATCATGGGGTTTTATCCCTTTAGGTGCTAAGACAGGAACAGGAATTTCTCCCTCTCATCCATTTAGTTAGCCTAGACTTCCATTTTTCATTCCGACGACTTCCCCTGACAGACGATCCTTTAGTTTTTTCGTAGGTCTCTTTTGTAAAGACACATCCCAGGTCACGCGATCGGTTAAATCTTGTCTGCAGGCCCCAGAGGGGGCAAAACCCTCCAAAAATGTATTTGTGGGGTACGGGACTTCCTCGAAAGTCATCTTAGAAAGTGAACCATATCAGTGTATAGGCATTATAGATTTATGCATTTCTTTTTTCAAAACATTTTATTAAGTTCTAAGATAATTTAGAGCTATCGTTGCACTCAACAATGAAATAAAGGGCTACCATCAGTGAGCTGTTGGACAGCATTATTTGGTCTGTTGTGTGCATGTTTTGGGTGGTTTAGGGGTGTGGAATTTGTGGTGGGTGGGGGCAGGGGTGAAATGAAAAATTTGTTACTACCGGTTCTGGGCGTGGCTTGGTGGCGGGGGGGTAATGTGACTGGGTGGGCGTGGCCAACTTTTTTTTTTTAACTTTTCAAAGCATTTTTTCTAATGCTTTGAAAAGCTTCTGCCAATCAGGCAACTCAGCTGGGATCGTCAGAGACTTTTCAAAGCATTTTTTTAACCACCTCTTCGGCCAAGAGGTTGCAGAAAAAAATGCTTTGAAAAGCCTCTGACGATCCCAGCTGAGCCGTGCAATCATCAGAGGCTTTTTTTTTTACTTTTAAAAGCGTTTTTTTCATCAGAAGAGGTTGTAGAAAAAATGCTTTTAAAAGTAAAAAAACCCAGTCTCTGATGATCGTGCGGCTCAGCTGGGCATGGTGGGGGTGGGGGGCACCGGGATTTTTGCTACCGGTTCTCCGAACCACCCGCCGCCATCGCTACCGGATCGGGCAATCTGGTCTGAAGCGAGAGCATTTTACCCCTGGGTGGGGGTGTGTTTGGGGATTGTTATGTGTGTTGGACCTGGTCTTTGGGTGTTAATTGAATTTCGTTGTATGGGTATACTGTGTATTCTGTGTGTACACGTACAATGACAATAAAGTTATTATTATTATTATTATAAGATGCAAAATACAAAAGTAAATAGGAAGGCAGTGGGAGGGGAAAGGGGGAAGAGAAGTGAGGAAGGGCTGGGAAAAAGAGAAAAAAAAGCATTGACTTCCGAGTCCTTCTGTTGCGATAAAATAAAGCATTAACATCAAACCACAACTTTTTGCTTTTTCAAAATAATATAAGCTAGCCATTTCTATATGCATGTATGAATCTAATCAGTAAAACCCAAAATCAAAGTTTCAGGGTTTTTTCCCACCTCAAATACAAAATTCAGAAGCCATCTCCATGTGGCAACAAAGGTATTTATATTCTTTTCTTTCATCAAAATAGTCAATTTAGCCATTTCTGCCAACTCCACCAGCTTCTGCAGCCATTCGTTCATGGTGGGAATTGAAGTGTTCTTCCATTTTTGGGCATATAGTATTTTTGCTGCTGTCAACATGTATAAGATCAAAGTAATTTTTTTTCTCCATGTCTTTTTTTATTAAACCCAAAAGATTTATGCACTTCTCTGTTTCTTTTGTTATTTTTTAGTTGCTTCCCCTGCTGAAAAGAGAGTCTTGAAGTGAGGTGCACAAGAACATTCAAAAATGTGAAAATAAAGGTAGTGATTGACTTATGGCAGTTCATTTAGTGACCGAAGTTACAGCATTGAAAAAAGTGACATGATTATTTTTCACATGTAGCATCCCCATGGTCACATGATCAAAATTCAGACACTTGATAACGGACTCGTATTTATGACCATTGCAGCAGTGGTGAAATCCAAATTTCTTTACTACCGGTTCTGTGGGCATGGCTTGGTGGATGTGGCTTGGTGGGCATGGCAGGGGAAGGATACCGCAAAATCCCCATTCCCTACCCACTCTGGAGCCAGCCAGAGGTGGTATTTGCTGGTTCTCTGAACTACTCAAAATTTCCACTACCGGTTCTCTGAACTACTCAAAATTTCCACTACCGGTTCTCTGAACTGCTCAAAATTTCTGTTACCGGTTCTCCAGAACCTGTCAGAACCTGCTGGATTTCACCCCTGCGTTGCAGTGTGTGTGTGTGTGTGTGTGTGTGTGTGTGTGTGTGTGTGAGAGAGAGAGAGAGAGAGAGAGAGAGAGAGGATAGATAGATAGATAGATTAGATACGGATATATTAGATCCTAATCCAGCAGTATCATCTATCTATCATGATATAGAAGATAGGTGATATATAAGAAGATATATAAATGACATAAGTGATAGATGATAGATAGATAGATAGATAGATAGATAGATAGATAGATAGATAGATAGATTAGATACGGATATATTCTTATCTATCTATCTATCTATCTATCATCTATCTATCTATCTATCTCAATCAATCAATCAATCAGTCAATCAATCAATCCATGCTAAATATGAACACATTCTCGATCAGCTAACCTGGTTTAACCTACTAAATATGATTAGAAAAATTGTTCATATGTAGCAGTATGACTATAATTCTGTTCTGCTGCCCCGGATTGTTGCAAGTATCATCTCAATCAAATGCATTTTGTCATCCCATTTTTCTTCATTATCCATTCACATGTTGCATCCGCTGAGAAGTGAAGCCGTTAATAAATTCTTACCTTTTGCCCTCAATTAAACATACCATCTTCAAGATGGATAGATAGAGGGGATTCCAACAAGACAAAAAAAAACAAAAACCCTCACTAAAGGGCCCCCAGTGATCCTTTGAACTATGATCCCGCAATTAAATGGGATTGTAATTAATCCCATTTTCACGAAGCGAAGTGTCTTCTATTGCAGGTGGTCTCCATATGAAATAAAAATTGGCTCTTTCCTGTTGGAAAGATACTTTGGCTTGATTGGCACTCAGCACCACCAATCGTCTTCCTCAGGGCGGTCTTAACAGCATTATGGGCCCCGGGCAAAGCAGGGTACTGGGGTCCCTACGACAACTACTCACAGGAATAAAAATGTAAATGATCGATAAAATTAAACAAATATTTATTTTATTGGCACTTCCAACAAAATCAGTGTTGAGACATTAAAAACATGCTGTGCCGCAACAACTAATCAACGTGATCAGGGGTGGGTTCTAAATTTTTTTACTACTGTGGGCGTGGCTTATTTTGTGGGTGTGGCTTGGAGGTCATGTGACTGGGTGGGCATGGCTAGCTGGTCAGAGTCATTTCTGGAAGGTCCTTGCACTTACGACCAGTCCTCGCACTTACGACCCAACTCATTTGTTTGCTTTTAACACTGATCAGCTGTAGGACAGCTCTTTGAAGGCAAGAGTTTAAACAGTTTTTTCCCCTCTAGTCATCAGCTGGGACTCAGGAGGCAGCAATAGATTGGGGGTGGGACCAAATAAAAGGTAAGAATAATGTGGGTGGGCGGGCAGGGTGGGGGAGAACCGGTTCGGTGACATCATATCATCACCGCTACTGGTTCGGCCGAACCGGACCGAACCGGGAGGAACCCACCACTGAACATGATAAACATTTGAACAATACACGAGGTTTGAAAAACTCAATGATACTCAGTAAGCCATGCAGTTGCTGCATTTATATGATACAAGGTACACTGAAGGGTTAAGATACACAGATTAGTATGGGGCCCCTATGCTTGTGGGGTCCACCAGCAAATGCCCATCAGGCCCGGACTTTTCGTCGGGCCCTGAAAACTCATTTATTTCATCTAGCCGGGCTGGCTTGATCCCATCCGTTCGGTTTTAATTTGAAATTGGTTTTAACTGGGTTGTTTTAAATTGTGGGCCGAAATTAGTTAATTACTTTTTAAACTGTCTTTTTAAATTTTGTATGCTCTGTTTTATCTCGGCTGTTCACCGCCCTGAGTCCTGCTGGAGAAGGGCGGTATAAAAATAAAATCAAATAAATAAATAAATGCGTATTCCTGGCATTTCAATCCGCACGCCAACATTGAACAGGGAAAGGCCTTTTATTATGCCAGTGTGTTGGTACCAAGAACATTTGACTACTGTGGCTTTAAAATGCGTGGACTTCAATTCCCAGAATTCCTCAGCCAGCCCAGTCATCTTTAGGCAGTCCTTAAAATGGGTGGACTTTAATTTCCAGAATGGATTCTGGGAATTGAAGTCCACCCTTCCTAAAGTTGCCAAGGTTGAAAAAAACACTGCATTTGACCCACAGGCATTTTTCAGAGATGACCTGATAATACTCAGGTCCTTCCAAATCCCTTTATCTTGGAACAAAACCCCCCATCCCTTCTAACTGGTTTGTCTCTTTGTTTGCTTCAGGATGAATATGACTTTAAATGGTTTATGGGATGGAGTGAATTAAAGAAGAGTTTTGCTAGCTCTAGATTCATGTTGGTCTGACACACATACAACCAGTCTGACACACACAATCCTGTGACTAATTTAACAATTGCAGCGATTCATTTAACAACTGTGACCAGAAAAGTCGTAAAAACTCAGGGGCAAAACTCACTTAATAAGCAACAGAAATGTTGGGCACAGTGATGGTCATATGTTGAGGACTTCCTGTATTCCTCCTTTCTTTTCTGAATAGGTTGAAGAACTATCACGGTCTGAAATCCCCATCTCTTTTTGGAAAAGACAATTCTCTTTCATTAATTTGGACAAGAACGGAGACGAGGAAAAAAAAAAAAAAGGGAAATTTCTTATAAAACTCTGAGTTACCTTCAATGTGCAGTATGCAGAACATCATGTCTTCACCATGGCAGTGGTTGGCAATCTTTTCTTTTTGGACAAAGTTTATACACTTTCTCTCTCTTTTTTTTTTTTAACAAAAATGTTCTTTTTTCACTCAAGGACTGCACTTTTCAATTTTTTTTTTTAAAAGTCTCCAAAGGGCCATTTGTCTTCTCTGAAAATGAAGAACAAAATGCGAAGTCCTTGGAGAAGTGGAGCTGAAGCGTAATAGAAAAAGACACCGAAAAGGGAAGCTAGAGAGAAGAATAAAAAGGAAATATGACACTGAAGAAATCATTTCATCAGGATTTTTCTTAATTAGATAAACATGTTCAAATTAACCAATTAAATCAACATAAACAACAGATGCCAAGTACACGGATCTTTGTTTTTCACCGCATATTAGCTCATTTGGAAAAAAAGAAATCAGTCAAATTGGATCCATTACATACTTCTTGATTACCTCTTTATTTGTGTGAAAAACAGGTACAGCTAATCCTTGATTTACAACCATTCATTTAGTGACCACTTGAAGTTACAGCTTACTTTTCAGAAAACCAAGCCCTTATCTGGTGATGGAAGTGCAAAAGAGCAGCCATTTTAAACAGGAAAGCACAGAAAAAATAATTGAAGATCACATCACCTAACTCTCCCTGCTACCACAACTGTTGTCAGCGTTCCAAATTAGGCTCTCTTCCAGCGCTGACATGAACGAAATGAAGCAGAGAGCAGAAGTGTTGATTATTGCTGAGATGAACTTTTACCAGTTTTCTGCATGCAACAGATAGTGTTACCTGGGTGATGGAGGGTGGGGGGCACATTCCTGTGAAAAGAACGTGCCGGGACGTAGAGATGGATCTGCATGATGGCCAATGGGACATTGGGGTTGGAGAGCGGAAGAGGAGGAGGTTGGAAGGAGGGGCTAGTTTGGCTGCAACTTGAATCAGAAATGTCGGATTTTTTCTATTCTTAAATAAAAGTGATTCATTAGAGACTTTGCGTTTGAGAATGAAGTTTATTTAAGATAGCACCGAAGCCTGACAACTGTATTGTACAGTAGTATTATCCTGTTTTGTAACCCAATTTCTTAGGGATGTATTCAGACAAAACCATCCTCTGTCCCCTAGGTTGGAAGAAATATCCATCTGGTTCAGTTCCAAGCCAGGAGAAAGACACTGGAAACATGGAGGCTGATTGGAAAGATGGTTGAATGATGAAGCAGAACCACATGGGTTTGAAGTCCTGGACAGCTGGCCACATGGAGTTGAGAGTGGTGGGTATTTATACCTTCTCTTGGGCTTTGAACTTGAGCTTCCTGTTCCTGTGCAAGGACATGTATTCTATTGGCTGTTTTAGGGGTCATAGCTGGCTCTGTATGTTGTCTGAGCTCCCAGGTTTGACTGAAGTTTGAACTGCTGAGACGATGCAATTGAAGGAGCTTGTGTCCTTAAAGGGTGTTGGGCAATTTCTATTAAGGCGCTGAGGGCTAATCCTACTTTTGTTCAGACCTAGCTGCAGGGAGTAATGGATTACCAAATCTGCATTTCTAAAAGCTGGCCTCAGTTTAGTATCTGCTTGGGAGCTGGAGCTCTGAGTTTCTGTCTCCCTTAGGATTTTTATTTCTCTTCTAGGGAAAATATTTAATCTTGCCTTTTTAATATTTCTCAAAATATTTCATTCTTCGAGGAGAGGGGTTGTATGCTAACTCTCTACCCCTATTTTAGAATAGAATAACAGAGTTGGAAGGGATCTTGGAGGTCTTCTACTCCGACCCCCCGCTTAGGCAGGAAACCCTACACCACTTCAGACAAATGGTTATCCAACATCTTCTTAAAAATTTCCAGTGTTGGAGCATTCACAACTTCTGGAGGAAAGTTGTTCCACTGATTAATTGTTCTAACTCTCAGGAAATATACTTTACCTATATACTTTTTTTTCTAGACCATGGATACAACTGGATTTTAACCAATCAGTAGATGAATAGGACCCATAACAGCTTGTGATTTATTTAAAAAAAAATAACAACAGGAATGAATGTCATTCGAATCTCTGATTAATCTAGATTTTGCAGAATATTGAAAAGTGCTGGAGTGCATAGGAAGGTCCATTAAAGCAATCTTTAAACACTTTTCTTCTACAAACAGCCAATTAAAATGTTTCATAAACCATACACACACACAATTCCTCACTTTAATCTAAAGAAGAAGAAGAAGAAGAAGAAGAAGAAGAAGAAGAAGAAGAAGAAAAGAAAAGAAGAGAAGAAGAGAAAGAGAAGAAGAAGAAGAAGAAGAAGAAGAAGAAGAAGAAGAAGAAGAAGACTGCCATTTGTCAGAAATGGTGTAGAGTCTCCTGCTGAGCGGGGGGTTGGACTAGATGACCTGGAAGGTCCCTTCCAACTCTGTTAATCTGTTATTATCTTAGATGACTTCTCTGGTGCAAAATACCAACCATACATCATCTTATAGAAATTTTCTTTTCGATTGTAATTTAATGTGAATTTTAAACCCTTCGTCCACATACTTTCCCAATGTTCAAGCATCGTGTCATATCCAAAATTCCTTGCCAGCTGAATCATACTGTCCTCTGTTATTCTGTTAAGTCTGTGGCCTTATTCTGTTTTGGGTGACAACTCTAATTGCAGCCTCATTTCGACCTGGAGCACAGGAGCACTTGCAAAGTCAGTGACCATTGCAATGAAACAGTAGAGGCGAGGCCGAACAGGACCTTCGAGGGTGATTTGCTGCTGATGTAATAAAATGGCTCAGCTGGATGTAGCAGTTGGCAATGGAAATCACTCTGAAGCTCTATTAATTGCTTCATTAATATCCACGACCAAGCAACAAGCAGGAGTCCCATCAGGGTGATGCGTATATGTGGTATTACGGAGGCTCATTTTCCTGACACTAATTTCGTCTTGAGTGCTGAGTAAGAGCCTTGGTAGTACAGTGGTCTAAGGCACCCTGTTATTAAGCTGGTTATTAAGACCAGCTGCCTGCAATTACTGCAGGTTCGAATCTCGCCAAGGCTCAAGGTTGACTCAGCCTTCCATCCTTTCTAAGGTAGGTAAATTGAGGACCCAGTTTGTGGGGGCAATAAGCTGACTTTGTATAAATATACAAAAGGATGAAGGCTATTGGATTGAGAAGGACGCATATAAATCAAATTAAAAAAAAAAAAAAAAAAAAGGCCAGCCGTCATCCGGGAGGAGGTTGAGAGAAGATGTCCTCTGTTTGGACCCTTGAAAATACTAATTCACCTGAATATTAAATTAAAAACTTTGTGAGTTATGCTGTCTTAATACCTGAATAGAATAGAATAGAATAGAATAGAATAGAATAGAATAGAATAGAATAGAATAGAATAGAATAGAATAGAATAGAATAGAATAGAATAGAATATTCTTTATTGGGCAAGTGTGATTGGACCCACAAGGAATAGGAATCGGAATCGGAATCGGAATCGAATCGAATCGGAATCGGAATAGGAATAGGAATAGGAATAGGAATAGGAATAGAGTAAGGTAGGGTAGGCAGGGGTGGGGTTCTACTTACCGTTACGACGGTTTGCAACACATCCGCAGAAGCATTTTGATGATGTCGGGGTTGGTGGGCGGAGCCTCCCACCGGTTTTATTACCGGTTCTATAGAACCGGTGCGAACCAGGGGCAACCCACCACTGAGAATAGCATAGCATAGCATAGCATAGCATAGCATAGCATAGCATAGCAAGCATAGCATAGCATAGCATAGCATAGCATAGCATAGCATAGCATAGAATAGAATAGAATAGAATAGACCTTGGAGGTCTGCTAGTCCAGCCCTCTGCTCAAGCAGGAGAACCTATACCATTTGCAAAAAAAATCACGATTCCAAGGTTAGCATTTGATACCGATTGTTGAGATACCTTTAGCTTTTGCCTCCGTCCATTTCTGCAGTTATCCTTAAAAGTTGATTAATACCTCTGGGTGGCTTAAACAATTGGTCCTCGACTTACGACCCCAGTTGATGCCAGAATTTCCGCTGCCAAGCAAGGCCATTGTTGAATGACTCATGCCCAATTTTATGACCTTTATGCCACGATTGTTAAGTGAATCACATGATCGTTATCCAGCTGCCCCCACTGACTTTCACTTTTTAGAGGCTGGGTAGGAAGGTCGCAAATGGCATAAATACATGCCAGTTGCCAGGCATCTTCTCTACTCTCTCTCTCTCTCTCTCTCCCTCTCTCTCTCTCTCTCTCTCTCACACACACACACACACACACACACACAGAGCTCACACCAAAGCATGGATACATGGATACATATTTAATAGTAAACCTCCTGCTCAGTTGCAGTAGTAACATTAGAATCAGTAGTGGGTTGCCCTCGGTTTGGACCGGTTCAATGTCGTCATCGGCGATCTGCGCCTGCGCGCGCGATCCCGTTGCGAACCGGTAGTAAAGGTAAGTAGAACCCACCCCCGATTAGAGTGTGTTCCAATATCTACTACACACAAAAAAATCAGAATCATAATAGAGCTGGAAGGGACCTCGGAGGTCTTCTAGTCCAACCCCCTGCTCAAGCAGGAGACTCTACACCATTTCAGACAAGTGGCTGTCCAATCTCTGCTTAAAGACCTCCAGTTTTGGAACAGAAAGCAAGCTGTTCCATTGGTTAATTGTTCTCACTGTTAGGAAGCTTCTCCTTAATTCCAGGCTGCTTCTCTCCTTAGTTAATTTCCATCCATTGTTTCTTGTCTTGCCTTCTGGAAAATAAATTGACCCCCTCAAAATGCTGGAAGACTGCTATCATGTCACACCTATCCTTTTTTTTCTCTAGACTGGCCATACCCAATTCCTGCAACCGTTCTTCACATGTTTTAATCTCCAGGCTCTTAATCATCTTAGTTGCTCTTCTTTGCATTTTTTCCCCCCAAAGTCTCAACATCTTTTTGAAATGTGGTGACCAAAACTGGATGTAATATTCCAGGTGTGTTGTTACTAAGTTTTTAGTTAGAGAGGCCTATTCTCCAAAAAACCTGATGGCAGGACAAGAAGCAAGTGATGGAAACAAATCAAGGAGAGAAGCAACCTAGAACTAAGGAGAAATTTCCTGACAGTTAGAGAATAATTAATCAGTGGAACAACTTGCTTTCAGAAGTTCTGGAGGTTTTTAAGAAGAGACTGGGCAACCATTTGTCTGAAATGATATAGCATTTCCTATTTTGTTGGAAGTTGGACTAGAGGACCTCTTAAGGTCCCTTCTAACTCTGTTATTCCCTGAACAACAAAAAGTGACATCCAACGAGACCTAGACACAACAGACAGCCTGAAAACCCTTTCCTATTTGTGTTCCTCTCTTATCCTTTTTGACCTCATTAAAAATCAAAATTATTTTTTTTTAAAAAATTAATAATTAAAAATTAAAATTTAAAAAAAACCCAAAAATTTAATTAAGAATTGTAAACCTAATTTTGCGAAGCTTCTTTTCCGGTAACATTGTATTGCTAACTAGGGCATACAAAACCTTTGCCAGACCAATTCTTGAATACAGCTCGTCTGTCTGGAATCTACACTGTATATCTGACATTAATACGATTGAGCGGAGTACAGAGGTATTTCACGAGAAGAGTCCTCCACTCCTCTGCTCACAATAGAATCCCTTATGCCACCAGGCTTGAAATTTTGGGCCTGGACAATCTGGAACTGCGCCGCCTGCGGTCTGATCTAAACGTAGTACACAAAATTGTCTGCTATAACGTCTTACCTGTCAATGACTTCCTCAGCTTCAACCTCAGTAATACGCAGGCAAACAATCGATACAAACTCAAGGTAAACCACTCCAAACTCGATTGCAGGAAATACGATTTCAGCAACAGAGTAGTCAACGCCTGGAATGCTCTACTGGACTCCTTTGTTACGTCCTCACAGTGTCAGACTTCGATGCTATCTCAAAATAAATGAATTTCCAAACTGCCAATCTTTAAGGAAATCTTCTCTTTATTCGAGCACAGCAACCGGATCATGACTCGATGCGGACAAGACTGACCTTTTGCCCCCCAATCCCTCCCTTTCCGATCCCCAATTATCTGCTTCTCATTGGCTATCTTCCAAGTCACTCTCCTGACTTCTTGTCTCGTCATTTCACAGGAATGTTCCCCCCCTCTTCATTTCCATGGAGACCAGGCTTCAAAGGGATTTAGCAGGCAAAAGTTCAGGGCTTATCTCCCTTCCTATGTCAGCGTTGAGGTGCTGACACACAGCTTTAACCTCAAACTGTCTACCGTGGACCTCACCCCATTCCGAAGAGGTCTGTAAAAGGGGGCATGCATTACAGAGGTGGGTTTCAGCAGGTTCTGACCAGTTCTGGAGAACCAATAGTGGAAATTTTGAGTAGTTCGGAGAACCGGTAGTAAAAATTCTGACTGGTCCCACCCCCATCTATCCTCTGCCTCCCAAGTTCCAGCTGATCAGGAGGAAATGGGGATTTTGCAGTCACCTTCCCCTGGAGTGGGAAGGGAATGGAGATTTTACAGTATCCTTCCCCTGCCACGCCCACCAAGCCACGCCCACCAAGCCACACCATTCCCACCAAGCCGCGCCCACAGAACCGGTAGTAAAAAATTTTGAAACCCACCATTGGTGCATAAGCACACCAGCAGGCCTACCATTTCTGCCTTACTGTCCCCATTTATTTGTATTCATTTCCCTCGTTCATGTCCATGTTCATATTCATACCTGCTATCTTGTACATGTTTGACAAACTAATAGATAGATAGATAGATAGATAGATAGATAGATAGATAGATAGATAGATGATAGATAGATAGATAGATAGATAGATAGATAGACAATAGATAGATAGATAGTTAGATAGATAGATAGATAGATAGATAATAGATAGATAGATAGATAGATAGATAGATAGATAGATAGATAAAATCATGGAGATCCAGGACTTAACCAGTTGCATTTCTTGGCCAAGCGGACCTCTTCAGGAGTTCCTTCATTCCTCTCGTGGTTGTCTTCATTGCAGCTGAGATTGTAAAGGACTCGGGCCTTCCCGCACTCCAAACCCTCCACCTTGAATAGATCGGATGGCATTAAAAAAAAAAAAAAAAACAGGGAGTCCCATCTGTCTGTTAGCCCATCGCAATTGGATTTCAGGCCCTGCCTTTTGTCTCTCCCACTTCCGAGCGGATTTTTTTTTTTTTTGAAAAGTCTCCCAGCCAACGCTACAGCAATTACTTAATGTTCTAAATTGCTAGCCCAAAAAAAAAAAAAATGCAGGGCGCAAGCAAATACATAAGAGCTCAACCTAGCTGGTTTGGGAACCTTTTATGATTACTGTTGTTATTATTATCATCATCGGGATCTTAAGTATGCCAGAAATAGACGCCAAAGGCATTTCGGCCGGTCATTCATTGGTCCTGGAGAGTTTCTTTTGAGGTTTTTGCCTTGTTCCTTTGTTAGGCAATACTAAGTGGATATAGAGTCTGGAGAAACCTATTCTGCTATTATGTGAGCTTTAAATAGGACCTAGAAATACTGCTGGATACGATTTGATTAAAAACTGGACTGGGAGTTAAAAAGAAAAGAGTAAAAAAAAAATAATAATGGAAAAAAGGCTATTCCGTTTTCAATTTTGTGTGTGTGTGTGTGTGTGTGTGTGCGTTTAAAAAAAAAACCCTTTCCCTTCACAGATGAGGCCTCTTGAATGAATGCATAATCCATTTTGTTCATCTAGGTATGTCTGTAATTTGAAGAGCAATAGGATCCATCAGATGACAGGCACCGGAGTTTGAAAAATCAGTATTTCTCTGGCTAATGGAGAATCGGGGTGGGGTGGGGTGCGGTGGGGGGTTTACTTTGAAGTCGTAATTGAAAATCGGCCAGATATTTAGGGACTGAATTTAGGGTTACAGCCTCTCTCCAGCAAATCCATTGCAAGTCGTGCCTGCAAACAACAAGTGCTGGGGTAGATGTTAAGAGATCCGTTTTCTGCAATCTGGTGCTTTCCAGACTGAGCAGAAAACACAATTCTGCAAGGGAAGGAGGCAGAGCATTTGCATAAGTATTCAACTGTTGCACGTTGGAATGGAGGACCAAAGTGTATTTTAAGAAGGGAATTATGGAGAAGGAGAAGGAGAAGGAGAAGGAGAAGGAGAAGGAGAAGGAGAAGGAGAAGGAGAAGGAGAAGGAGAAGAGAAGGAGAAGGATGGATGGATGGATGGATGGATGGATGGATGGGGAAAAGGAAGGGGAAAGAGAAAGAGAAGGATGAAAGGGAGGGAGAGGAGAAGAGAGGAGAGGAGAGGAGAAGAGGAGAGGGAGATGGATGGAAGGAAGATCAGAAGGGAAAGGAGGAGGGTGAGGAGCAAGAGCCTTGATAGTACAGTGGTCTACGCACCCTGTTATTAACACAGCTGCCTGCAATTTACTGCTGGTTCGAATCTCTCCAAGGCTCAAGGTTGACTCAGCCTTCCATCCT